>JAODFZ020030090.1:0-112379 GCA_027574845.2 Deinopsis erosa
AAAGTATGTAGATCTTCTTAAAAATTTGTATAGCCACATAATTTCTCATTCTGAATAACTTTTCTAATTGAGATTTTGTCATATCATAAATAAAAAGGGTACTTTACCTGAAGAGAATATAGTTTTTGCGTCACTGTCAAGGCCTACTTGTTTTTAAAAAATTGAAATTATCCATAAAATTCTATTCAAACTAAGCAGGGCTTAATACCAAAATATTAAAATGAAATTCAAAAAGTGTTTGTCCATTATACCTCTTGTAACATCTATCCTGGGACACACTGTATAATATTAACAGGACGTTTTTAATTTTACTTACATTTGACCGGATTTTTTGTCCGTTATATCCGAAATCCGTTATATCGAGGTATTACTGCATATGAAAAGTAAGCCATTTCAATATATATTACAATTATTAATTTTTCATAACAAAATAAGATATTTAATTAAGAAAAACAGTTTCTACGTAAATATATCATTGCGAAAGTAGATTACATTAAATAATTTTGAAGTCATTTAAAAATTACATTATTCTTTACAACACAGCGTTAAAATATCTTTTAATTTTAAATTAGAACAAAATAGAAGTTATTTTGTACATTATTCTTTCTTGATGCCAAAGTTGTATTTGTCATTGAAAAAGATTTGCATTGTATCTTTAGTCGTGTACATCGCTTTACTCAATCTATTCTTTCACTTTATAGTGCTAAAGTAGAGTGGTCAGTTGTGCCATCAAATAAAAAGGTGTAGTAATTTGATAGCATTTATATTCTCTTGTTTCTTTTTTAAATTAAATAAGTTATTAATTTAAAATTATAATATTCACTTAATGGTTTCATATTTACACATGTTTTTAACCCACAATATAAAAATATTAATATAATTTTATTTCTCAAACGTATTGATTCTAATTGTAAATTTTTGTCATTAATCAGTAATTAATTAAATAAGTTATTAATTTAAAATTATAATATTCACTTAATGGTTTCATATTTACACATTTTTTTTATCTCACAATATAAAAATATTAATATAATTTTATTTCTAAAACGTATTGATTCTAATTGTACATTATTGTCAAATGTCATTAAAAAAATTTGGAGCACATATTTATAGTACAAATATAATAACAAATATCTTTAAGCGTAAAAAATTTTTTTTCACGCCTGGAATAGTTTGTCTTAATGCTCCACGGTATCTACGCTACTGGCTATTAAACAGTGGAAATTGCTTTGCTAATTGAATTAATAGAAATTTTAAAAAACTTTATGAAGTTTGCTCTTTGAATATATTTAATTAACCAAAAATTTTAAATCATTTTATCGTTTTCATGTTAGTACATTAAATTATTTATAGATTTAAATTAAAATTTATTTAATTTCGAATTTTTAATTAATAAAATTGTAAAAAAAAAATATCAATTAAGTGGAATTTGTTTAAATTTAATGATTAATTAATGTAAATTGAAACTCCGTAGCAATATCATTTAAAAAGTTAAACAAAATTGACTTACAATTTATTTATTATAAGGTAAATTGATATAAAATACTTACATTCGGTTTTGTTATACAAAGAATTAATTGTCACTTGAAGTGCTTTGAAAGTTTAAAGCAAATGATTAAACAGCAATTAGTTTGCTTCTTTATATATTGTCTTATAGAACTGAATCATTTTCAAATTGATAAACATTATTCGTGAATAAGGAATGTTTTATGCTATTATGAAACAATCGATATATGAAAGCAGATGTGTAATACATGAATTTTTTTTCCAAATTACTGTTCAGTTTTGGACAGTTATTATAGAAATTCATAATTAACAAGTTTTTTATGTAATAATAAATATTTTATTTCATTAAAATATTACATAAAAATGCAGTAAAATTTAATTTTAATTAATTTATAACTTAGTAAGGATCTGCATATTTCCAAGTAATTTTTTCACGTTTCTTAATAGATTGCTTTATTCATAAAATCGGAAAAAATTTTATCAGGTTCTAAACAATTGAATTAATTAGCAATTAGTTTACTAATATTTCATAAATTTTAACAATAATAGTAAATTTGTTTTTTTGTAAGCAACAGCTGTTCAAAGCCCTAAAGTTTAATTCTTCTTAGAAACAATTTATGACACACAATTAATCAGAAAATTAATAATGTAATCTAATATAATTTAATATAATACCATATCGCTGATTGTTGAATATTTTATTTGAAAGAAGTTTTTTGTGATAATCTACTCAAGAAGTTTGACAAAATATGAAAGAAATTTTAAAATGATCCGAAATAACATTGAAAAGTTTAAGTAATTCCTTTACGAATTCTCAAGTATGAAATGCGTTCTCCAAATAAAATTTATCACGACGTTATTGACTATATCTTCTTACTTTTTATTAATTTTTGTCATTCGTAAAAAAAAACTTTCACCATTTTCGTTTCTACAGATTTTAGCATAATATTTGTGAGAATATTTTTTCTATAGAATAATTATACATACGAAACAATGTAATTTATGATATATTTATTGAACATTTTATATGTCCATCCTTATTTTTTAAGTATTAGAATTTTTTTATAATAAAATATTTTATTATCCTGAAAGGTTATAGATTTTATTCGTATTATATTTACAACTTTTTTATGTATTTTTTTTGTTGCATATATGATGAATGATTATTTATTTATCTGAGTGAATTTTTTGGGTATCCTACACATAAAAAAATTGGAACATGTTTATTATATCTATTGATGATAGATACGAATTGCAATCTAGATTTATATGCGACATTAAACGGAATATTTTATTTCAAATTACTATTATTTTATTCAAATTACTACATCCAACACAAAAAGTAAATTACCTATAAAATTATATGTTCAATGAAATTACGGCTGTTGGATCGTGTTACTCTATAAAATCGGAATATTTATATTAAAATGCATTTTATTTGCTGTATGTTGTTATAAGTTTGAGTTGGTCGTGTTTCACTCTTGCAGCTACAATATTTTCAAACACTCCTTCTTCACTCACACAAGCATATTCAACCATCTAACAAATTGCATTCAGTGAGAAAGAGTTGAAAAAGGGAATAAAGTAAATAAAATTTCGAATGAACCTTTTCAACGACATCTATTGCGAGCAACAATTTATAAAATCAACGATTTGCACTCTGCACTTTTCAAATAACCAGCGCTGCATTATTTTACTTTGTTTCATTTTCAATACAATAATTTAATCATTTGTTCTTTTATATTTACTCACACACCACATTTTCAACATTTTATTACAGAATTTATTTGCGCAATATGTTGTTTGATAGGTTCGATTTAATAAAATGCACTTAAACCCTATCAATAAAAGTTCTCATTTTCTATTTCTCCATTTAGTAGTTAGTAAAACTTAATTTCGCTAGATGAGAATAATACATTTATCAGTAATACAAATAAACAACATTTTTTCATTTTATAAATGAAAAATAAATAATTAATTAATTTAATGATAATAAATTTTTATTGATTTATTGCAAGTTTCTGCTATATATTTAATTTAATTTTTTATTATATATTTAATATAATTTAGTTGATATATTTATGTATGTAATCTAATTAATTAATATCTATAATATAAAAACCAGTTTGAAGACGACTTTATCAATAAAAATGCATAGGTTATAGTAATAAACTGATCGTATTTATAGAGGAACTTCGATTACAGATCCATCAATATATAGACGTAATAACTTTGCTTTAAATTTATAATAAATTAAAATGTTTTATGATCTCATAATTTTAATAAAACTTGCATAAATTTTGAAAACTTAAATAGTGTTAAATCAAAAGTTACGCCACTGGTTTATAAATAAATTAAAGAAGTTTCTTTAGTGAGTTAACTTCTCGCCAAATTTATGTTAGCTTTATAACTTTCTTATAATAAACTAATACAATTACAAGGAAAAATATTTTTTTATATAAGTACTGTGTGGGTAGATTCTCATTTCTTGATAGAAGAAAATTAATTAAACGAAACAAATGATTTAAGTAAAAGGTAATAAGTTTTTTTTTTCATATACTATTTGTGAATATTTATGTGATGAAAAAGAAGAAATTGGTATTTAAAAGTAGAAGTTCATAATAGAGAGAAAATGTCAGTAAATGTTAGGTAAGGCATTTCAGTAAAATGCAAACAACAAGGGTAGTTTGACTAAAATTTCGGTTTTCATACTCTTATCACAGCAATTTACATCTAAATATCTGTTATTTAGCTTTATTTGACTTGATATTATTTTTTCACTTTATCATTAAATAGGTTGTTATAATCGTTTTTCTTTTTTTTTTTTTTGGAGTAAAAAGACTTGGATATAATGTGGGACAAAGGAGTTTTTGTGTTGTTTGTGTAGTTGTGGAAATCATTCATTATTTATTAATGATGCAGTGATTTTTATAGTTTGTAATGAATATTATAATAAAAACAACTTTTCTCTTTACATAAAACTAATCAATTTTTTCATGAAGAAAAAGACATAACATAATAACTTTTTGAATTACTTTCTATATAATCATAATTCTTATTAACTGTGAATTTTCATAACAAAATAAATTGCAAATATCTTTCATTTAATCAAACCGTGTACTAATCAAGAATATTTTTATTTCAAATTATTATTATTATTCTTCAAACGTAATAATCTTCAATAAAAAAGTATCGATTGAAATAAAATAATTGAATTTTTGAATAATACGATACTTTATAAGAACATATGACTAACTAACAGTAACATAAATTTTCATATAAACAAAAGTAATTTGTAATGAATAAACATTTTTTGTTTTGTTATCATTTACTAAATTAATATTCCTATTATGAATAATATCATGAAGTATTATCTTTTAATTAAAATTTTATTAAGAATGTTTTTTAAATATGTCAATATGCCGAAAATTTCACAATTTGTTTGTGTAAATTTTCATTTTCAAGCAAAACAATTGGTAAAATTGATTTGTTTATTGATGAAGAAATGCAAACTGAAAATAATTGCAATTCTCGATAATTAAATAACTGATTAATTCATAGAATTACAAAGCACATGCAAAAACAAAAGTATAAATGCGAAACAAAAACAAGTCAATACATGCTTCAACGTGTTTAAAGTGATTCATTTTCTCTAACATTCATTTTTTTATTAACGATAGTCATATTTTTTATAGTGTAATCAATTTTTAATCAAACATAAATGTTTGTTGTTCGTAACGTTTGGAAAAGTACTTATCAATTGTATTATCTTGCACATAATGCACATGTTTGTAAACCATTTTATTTCTCATCTATCTTTGTGTATGCGAGTGTTGAATAAGATTTACTTACGATGCGAACATTTTTCTACGTATAATAATAAGGAAGTTCAAAGTTTATTATCTAATTCGAATTGATTCTTTTTTTATGCAGCTTTTTGTCTGTTTCGTTCTGGTTACGTATATTGAGAGGCCCTTAAAATTTGTTGTTGAATTCCCTGTTTCATGTATTTTTTATAGCCTTTGGCGGCAAGTAAAGGGTGATATTAAAAACATGCATATATTGTATATCGTATTAAATTAGCTTTAGGCGGATTTCGGTTTAGTACAAGTGCTGTACATTCCACCGAACAAAACAAAAAAAAATCAATTAATTGCAATTAATTTCCATACACATTCGTGCACATCCATTAATTTTAATAACAATTTAAGGCACTTTTTGTTCAATTTTACTACAATTACTATTTAAAGTAATTTTATGAAAATTAACGTTTTGTGAACAAATTATATTTAAATGTTAAAACTTTTTTGCACATGAACATTTAAATGGATGTTTAATTATTTTGTTGCTGCTCTTATGAATTAATACGTTTGTTGTTTTCGTTTATAAAGAGAGGAAATTATATAATAATAGTTTTAAATGAAATTTTTTATATTCATATGTTTATAAATATTTTTGTTTGGTTTATTTATGTGTGTTTTAAATTTACAGGTTAATTTAATAATAATTATAATGTTTTCTTATACAAAACTACGGTTATTTCGACAATTTTTTATTCTGTTTTTGTTTACGAAACAAAGAAAAGATAACAACAATAATTTATATATTTTAATGCCTGACTTAAAATAAATTTTTTAACAATTATATTTTATTCCGTTTCCTTATTATTACATTGAAAATTTATATGCTAATTGCTAATTGGTTGTATCAACAATAAAAATGAAGTTTATTATAAATCATAAAGATAATTTGAAAATAAACAAAGATGACTTAACATTTTTATATCAATATTTAACTTAATAAAAACTACATCAATTAGTTACAAAAAAAAACTTAATAGTATTTGCAATAATAATGATAAAAGGATTGACAAAAAAACTTTCCGTTTTAACTTTCACTTTTACTAATCTATTTGTTATTTATTTTGATCTTTTAAAGTTATTATTACTGAAGCAATTAATATAATAAATTAAAATTGACAAATAACTAAGAAGTTAATTAATTCAACTAGAAATGGTATAAAGAGTATTTTCCGCAGCAATTATAATGAAATAAAATTAATTATATTGTTTATGTTATGTTATGTTATGTTATGTTATGAAAAATACAATAGATTGTTGGATAATGGAACTCTCATTGGAACCTTACTGTGTTACAATCTCAAATCAAAGTTAAAAGAATTTTAACATTCTATTATATAAGAGGTTGTTCAAGGAATACAATCCTCTAGTCTTGTCGAAAAAAAGTGTTTTGGAGTGGCATTCATCGAGTGTTGTTGTTTAACTAGCAAAGAGATTGAATAATATTTCATTTTGTTTTATTTGGATATTTATGTATATAGAGAAATAATGAATAGCAACTTTTCTAATTGAATAAGCTTTGGAGAGTTCATAAATATTTAAGGAAAACTTTAAATTAGAATTTAATTGATTTATTGTATATTGAAACCGAAAAAATTTATTAAAGTATCGTATATCAATAAAATTTGGTTTTGTATGATATCCTATAGCAATTATAATTTAATAAAAAAAGCGCACCAATTTATACTTTAGCAAAAAATACAGCATGTGCAATAATTATATTATTTTCAATTATCAGAAAACCGAATTTCTGTTGAAATTTATTGTGATTTTCTATCAAAACTGATTAAGTTACCACTTGGATTTTTTGAAATGTATTATCGCTTTAATATTGTCATATTGAAGATTTGTTTTTTTTTCTTTGAGGTAATGCCTCAAACACGCATTTTGATCTGGATTACTGTCATAAGTAAAATGTCAATAAAATAGTTTTTTTCTATCGAAAAAATGAGTGCACACGTTAAAATTTATAGGAAGTTTATTTAATAAAAAATCGAAATGAAACCAAGTTCTATCTCTATGTGAAAGGATGTGGAACTTACAAATCATACTTTATGCATATATCATCCAAAAATTTACATAGTCAGGTTACATGAGCATCGATTAATGTTGTTATTACAATTGCTGGCTTAATAAGAAGAAGTTGTATGGCTTCAGTAACATAATACATTGACATGTAATGTAAATGTTTATAATTGGAATTAATTAATTTATAGTTGATCGAAACAAGCAGATTTAGTTATAGCTATTGTGTGTTGTTTTATAAAATATTATAGAATAATAGGTATTCAGCTAGGTGAAATAATTAAATTAAAAATGTCATATAGAAACAATAAAATTTTGCATAAAACCACTACAAAGTTCCTGCATGAAACCAGTTATTCAGCTTAAACAATTTAATTAAATAATAATACACGCTTTTAACTTTTGTTTTAAACCAATGTTAAGTTAAACTGTTGATCAATTAATTAGTATGTAAACAACATAAAAAATCGAATGAAAATCATCTAAAATTTAAAGCAGCATCAACAAGAATTGAAAATGAAACTTAATTGAAATTTAATTAACAATTAAACAAAACGTTATCGTAGTTTATTAATTAAAACTTGTTTAACACTTATTAGAATTTAGTTTGGGATTATTTTCATGCATGTTACGTAATTTAACGGTAGAGAGATGCTTCTACAATATACATTGAATAGCAGAAAATTGGCACGTTTCATGTTTTGATCTTTATTGACTGTGCGTAAACATTTTTCGAACAATTCGCAAACTGCATGTATCTCTCTATGTATGTATGTACGATTTATCCATAGCAAAACTACTGGAGCAGATTATCTCCTAGAACAAACACGAACGCATTTTGCTGCTTCTCTCTACAGCTACACCACCAATACAATCTCACACATACGGACACGTATTCATCCATTTTCGCGCACCGGTGACGAACATTGCTCACCCATGTTATGCGAACACTATATTAGCTTACATACTATCAATGTATGTAATATGTGCATAAACCGCAAACTATGTCAATGTATATAATTATGACAATATACTTTTAATTATCTGCTGCCATACACATATTTTCAATTAATTAAAAGTTTTATCTAAAAAATATTTTGTGATAGGAATAATTAAAATATATATTTGAATATCGACTGAAAACTGAAATCTTTTATGAATAAATTTATTTTATTATGGAAGCTTATGTAATGAATGTAATTAAATATTATAGAAGATTTTGTATCATTAACAACTTTTAAACTTTATCAAATAAGAAACCTCATTCTAAGAACTAGCAAGTGCTTTTCATAGAAATTGCTAATAATATAAATATATAATTTAATTGGCTGCAAATGTTGTTTTTTTTTTAACAATTGATATTAAGTTGCTACAAATATAAATAACAATCAATAGGTTTAAAAACATAGAGTGGCAGCAAGCAATTAATAAATGTTTTAAATAAATTTGCAATAGATAAAATAAATATTAAATGAATTGTTTATTGAAAAAATACAATCGGTTGTAGTAATGGATTTTCGATCATCAGAAGCCTACTGTGTAACAATAGACATACTATCAAACAGTGTGACATAAAGGTTAATCTTTTTTTTTCTCTCTCGAGTTGTGATTATGTTGACCATATATAGCACAACCTGAATCATTTCAAGTTTGAGAAATTATGACAAGCTGTGTGAAAATCAAAATTTTGTTCAATTTACACGTAGCTGCAACAAAAATAATTTTACTATCAAATAATAGTGAAAAATTTTTGTTCGATGTATAATATGATTAAAAGCAATGATCCCATAAAATAATTTTTTATGTCATTTTGTAAACCATAAATTTTGATTAAAATTTTATTTGAAAAATTGTATTTGCATGATTAATTTGGTTTAATATGCAAACTAACAACAATATTAATATATAGGAATAGAGATAGAAATGCAAAAAGTTATGTAATCAATATGATGCATAATGAAATATGCTATCAGGATGTATTTTACCTAATTAAAACGGTGTTATTGTGTTATGGATGCATTAAGCATTTTGATAAATAATAAATATTAAACGATTCATATGCATATAGGTTTTATTATTATAATCACAGATACATAATTTTATTTAAAGCCATCATTAAATATTTTGTTTTTCAGCTAATGAGCTTAATTATTAATCACACTCATTGATATATTATGCAAATAATGGAATTACTTCTTGTCCATTTATCACTAATACCATCATAAACTCTTTTCCAATTTTATCAAAACACAAATGTTAATACATATTTTGCATGTTGTTGTTGTTATCAATGTGTGATAATGTACATTATCACAACCAAATAGAAATATTTATAAACAAATTTAATACATGTTTATGTACGTTTTCATAAAAAACGTAAAAAATTTTTCCTAAAATTTATGTTAATTGAATTACTAATGAACATAAAATTTTAATAAATGAATAAATATAATATAATGTGTACATAAACAAATTATATTTGAAATATGTATTAAAATTTAATGAATCTAACGTTTTATAAGCTAAATAAAATTTCGTTTATTGATTATCAGTAATTTATTATTCAACGTTTTATATAAATTTGATAGATTATTTAGAGCAATTTAAAATAATTTTCCATAAAATCAATTTGATAGATAAAGTGATCAATTTAGCAAGCATGTTAATAAAAATATGTATACATACATATATGTAGAAAGAGAAATTTGCTGGATAAAAATGTTAGTTTAAGTTAAAGATAAATAACGCATTTCAAACATTTTCCATTTCGTTCATTTCGAATAGACTAAGGCCGTGATGATTGATTTGCTCATAGAAACCTTGTTGGCTGTCAGTGACATTTAGATTATTATTTAGCTTGAATAACCTATAGGCAACAGACCAAAACTAATATCAACTCATTTATTTACTAGAGAAAGAGAGAGAGAAACTATTAGTGCATATTTTTATTAAATTTTTTATTCTTTCTTTGTATTTTTCTATACTGCTTAATTACAATTACAGTTTAATGTATATAAAAATATAAGGTAAAGCCGAATGTAAACTAAATTAACGTTAAAAGAAAAAAAGAATTGAGAAATGAATTATTTTAAATTGCATTGCTTGCATAAAGCAGTTAAGAACAAAAGAAAAACATTTTGTATTTATAATTGCATTTCATAATTTTTGCATCTGATTTTATCTTTTTAAACTGCTTTCAATTGTGCATTGAATTTCTAGCTTTCAATGAGAATGCCGAGAAAATTATAATATGATTTTCTAAAACATAAATGTTTTAATAAAAAAATCGTGACAATGAGTTTAATTAACTTTTTTATTCATTGCCTTAAAAATAACGTTTTATTATAATATAAAATAAATTCAACTAGAAATAGCCTTGAATGATCATTTTATAATATGAATTTATTATGAGAGTGAAGTTGTCATTATGCTAATTATTATCATATTTAAGCAATTAGTTAAATAATTTGAGTTAGATTTGTTAAATAGTTATGACGCTTCGTTATAAATAAATGAACAGGAACTTTTCAGAACTTGACTTATCAATATTTGAAATCTTAATATCTTTTAATCACCAAGGTTGTTATTATTGGCAATTTATTTACTTTATTAAATTTCCAATGTATACATATAATAATAAAAGTAATAATAATAATAAAGCAACGCGCATACTTTTTATTATAATTGATTATTGCTGAGATTCAATACGTTTTCAAGGTTTTCGATTTATATACATAAATATAATAAATTCAACAATTTAAAAAAATATTATTTTTCATTTAATAAAATCAAATACTTATATTATGAAATATGTTTAATTACTAATTTTAATTAACAATTGGGATAAATGTTTTACTCATTTTTTTGATTTTGTTACGATATTGATTTGATAAAATAAATAAAATAATATATATGAATTTTATTAATATTCAGTTTGCTATTTTTTTTTATTGTGTGCAAATATTCAATAATATTAAATAATGTACATATAAATTTATTGTTTTATTTTTTTATTCTGCTTTGTTATATTAAATTTAATTAAATATTGAATGGTGACAATTTAAATACTGCAAAATTTAGTGGTTCTATGTAATTAAAATGATATATAATTATATCAGAAAATTAATTATAACAATGTTTTAAATGAATCGATAAATATTTGAAATTTATTTGTAGAATATGGCGGAAAATTGGCAAATCATGCAAATATTTTAACGAAGTTTGCGTAGATTTGGATAGGTAGAAGACAATTTGAATGTTTTGTTATTTATAAATTATAAAACAAAAGGATGCTTGAAGAGGGTAGGACAATTGTAGGTTATTTAAGTGCATAAATGTTACACAGCACTAATTTAAAGATAAATAAATAAAAGAAGTCAGCGCTTGTACAATTTTAAATTAACTTCTTTTACATTTATTTTTTCCTCTGCAGCTACTTCTGCTTTTGTTTTTCTTGTATTTGTGTCATTGTGTTTGTGATTTTATTTGAAGCAAATTTTCAATGTAACTTTAAATATCTTTCTGCAATTTTTACAATAAGTGATTTTCTGCTTTCAGGTACAGGATGATAAACATTTGATGTCGGGAATTATCGAAGATTAGCCAGAGCCGTAATAGCATAAGTGTAGTTTGTTATGTTCTTCAAATTAAGCCCTTTACTCTGCTATTTGACGGTCCTGCCATTAAGTCTTGATCTCTAACAATAACCACAACCGAAGCGATGTATTTTCTAAAAGGTAACTTCTATTTACCCTTTCACGTAACTTTTCTATTTTCTATTTTCTTTAAACACACAACAAAGTTCAAATCTGAAAATACTTAATCGCTGCAATTTCAATATACAGAATATTCAATTTTTATTAGTTCATTATTAATTAGATTATGTAAAATTAATTCTCAAAGTGTTTGAATTAATATGATGAGCATAGCAAATAATAATTCATAGCAGATTGGAAGTTTGATTGATTTCTGTTTGGGCTACATACAAAATTGCAACATTTTTATTTATTATACATTTAATTAAATTTCATATAAATTATAAATAAACCAGAAAATTATTTACATGGATTTTAAAACCAATTCAATTTACGTTACACAAAAAACCGTATAAACTAAAATTGTTATATTGAAAATAAAAATAGTATTTAAAGAGCAGCATTTTTAAGAACCTTAATTATCGTCACTTTTTATAATTCATATTAGGCTAGCTAATTTTTTCATATCCTTAACTAATAATTTATTTACAAGCAAACGAATTAAATTTGTGCTATATACAATATCTCTATCTAATCGTAACTTAATCCAAACGTGACTTTGCCTAATATAAACTACCGCCTCGATTAATGTTAAAGTTCAATAATGAACTAAATTAAATTTTCCTATTTTCTTTATTATTCGAAACAATTTATTTATGGTTATTACTAATAGGGTTTTTTTGATTCCTTCTATTTGAATTCAATTAAACAATTTCACTCTTTTTTTTAATCCAAATATGATTTTAATGAATCAATTAAATCCTATGAAGCACTTTGAATTATTAAAAATAGGAACTAAATAAACAATAATTTTATAATCAGCTTAAAATGCGTTTTCAAATGTTAATAATCAATTAGTATATTGTGTTGCATAAATTGATTTTACTTCTCCGATAATTTTTATTATTCGTCATTTATTATTAAATAATAAATCATATTTTGTAGAATTCATATTTAATACCTATTTATATCTATAAATATTTGCTTTTAATTATTCATTGACTTTGACGTGATGAGTGCATATTGTTTTAATTCACTCTCTATACTTTTTTATTCATATCACAATTGAATTTATTTATAATATTTAGCTAGAATTTTGTTATGCATTTAGTAGAGGATTTAATGAATTTATTTAAAAGTGTTTTTTATGGAATTTTTTACAACAACATTTTAAAATAATGGAAATTGATTCACAATGAAAATAGGACTTTGGCAATGCGCTTTAAACTTAAATGATTCGCTTTTTGCGAATGCTATAGAATAGGATAAATTAAAAAAGACTAAGAAATATATTGAATTAGTTTAGAAAGATAAGATAATAGAATATAGTGGCTGGTGTAAGTAGTTGCAAAGAATCCTCACATTTTAAGAAGTTTTTCTTATTCCTTTTGAATGCCTTTTTAAATATCTAATTAACTTTACTCAACAAAACAATAAAAGAAAATAATAAGTTGAAAGAATAAAAATGTAATTTTTTATTTAATATATAAGTAATAGCACTCATTGTATGAAGTACAGGACTTTAATTGCAAGTGGTATGGACAGGTTTTTATGAATTACGAGCTAAGAATATAATGCGGCGGTATGGTTTTGTATATTTACTGAAGGTAAACTTAGTGGTTAATATCTTACGACTTACAAACGCATCTTATTGTTAGTAGACAAACTGGACAGTGGATGCTATCAAATTATCTGTAAATTAATTACAAAACGTATAATCCATAAATATATAAATCAAAGTTACGTCTGCTTTGAAATATGCAACTTTTTATTTAAAGATATACAGGGTGTTTCAGGTTTAATCTTGAAAAATTTAACACAATATTCTCCTCGTCGTTCTGATTCAAAATCACTTTGGATATATTCCTCTTACTCGCTTCCTAACAAAGATACAGGGTGTCAAAGATTCAAAAAACAAATCATTTTTTAATCATATTTTTTAGGAAAAAAACTGCAAATCGAATGAAATATTGTATACTTATTTTCATCTAATTGTGACACACCAGTGGCGTGCAATGGGGTTACATGGGAATTATTTATAATAAAAAAAGTACACCACTGCCTGTAAAATTAGTGCTAACATTAGCACTAAAATGAGTGCTAAACTTAGCACAAAAATTAGCATTAAAATTAGTGCTAAAATGAGTGCTAAAACGAGTGCTAAAATTGGTGCTAAAATTAGCATTAAAATTAGTGCTAAAATTAGCATTAAAATAAGTGTTAAAATGGGTGCTAAAATTAGTGCTAAATTTAAGATCTGAAAAAGCAATCATTATTCCAAATTAAATGAGGATTTCGAAAAAATAAAGATAAAATTGAAAAAAGGCAGTGGCGTACTTTTTATTATAAATAATTCCCATGTAAACCTTTTGCACGCCACTGCTGTGTCACAATTAGATGAAAATAAATTTAAAAAATAGGCCCTCATAAAGAAGGTATTTGTATACAAAATTTCATTCGTTTGCAGTTTTTTCCCAAAAAATATGATAAAAAAATTATTTTTTTTTAAACTTTGACACATTGTATCTTTTTTTAGGAAGCGAGTAAGAGGCATATATCGAGAGTGATTTTGAATCAGAACGACGAGAATATTGTGTTAAAATTTTCAAGGTTAAACGTTGATATCATATATATAATTTTATTATTTTTATATTTTCATGTGTTAAATTTAATCTCTCTATAGAATTTGAGAATGAAGTGTGTTGGTGTGTAGTGTATTTTGAGGGGTTTTATAGGGTGAAAGAGCATTAACAATGTGAAGTATTAAGGTGTGTCATAATAGGGTGTCTCAGAATGTCGATTTAAATCTTTAGATAGATTTTGAAGCATTCATTTACAATGTTATTTCACTAATTAATGAATAAAACTTTCGCATAATATGGAATGAAATATAGAAATTAGAAATGTTAATAAACAAATGGGAGACATAAGATAAATAAAATGTTTGTAAGTAATAGCATTTCATTGTATAAAGGTACAGGGCTTTAATTGTAAGTGGTATGGACAGGTTTTTATGAATTACGAGCTAAGAACGTAACGCAGTAGTATGGAGTGGAAGAGAGAACCGTGAGTCGGTTTATCGATGGTTGTTGTTGGTTGGGAGAGAACAGAGCACTAATTCTTAATTAAATCAATAGAATGAATTAAATTCGCTGAAAAATATTAGATAGGAAATTAGTTGAATAATAGATATACTTTACCGGCATATACATTATTAATTTTTTTGTACATTTTTCCTATAAGATAATAAGCAATGAGAAATGAATGTGCGAGCCTAATATTTTCTAGACGACTAGTACAGCTGCAACTCCCCACATGTGAAAGAAAAACGATTATAACAACTGATCTAAATGTCGCAGCTAACTTATATTTATTACACTTGACAAATGAAAGGGTAAATGAGTGTATGAGTTAAAATTTTTTGCGTTCGCTCGCGCCGTTTTCCGCCTATTTCGGTTTTTCAATGGCATTCGTTCATTTATTATCTCTTCTTCTTCTTTGAACGCGGCGCGCGTTTTCGTTTTCCAACTTCCCAAGTTCCCATGTTACTTTATAACAGTACATGATGTATTAAATTGTATTTTCTGTTTCAACCTTTTTACCAAACGAACATTACTTGTAACATAACCAGATTGATTTTCTCTTATTATTTTTTTTCTTCCTTAAACATTCTCTCTGCTAACGATATGTTACCTCTGCTTATTACTTATTATTAAAACATGATGTTTTGTTAGAAAAATTGAAGTAGGAGGAGGAGGATGATGCAAATGCAAATCATTTAAGTTGAATTACATAACTTGACCACATAGCAGATATGGAAAGAGAAATCATTCATTTGTTTGCAATTGAATTTCATTTAAATATTTGGCTTCTTCTGATATTTACCATTCAACTAATGCAAACAGATAAATTTTATCAGTCAGTTATCAATGCATTTTCCTAATACAAATAAAGAATGCGCGGAAATATTATTTTGTTATCTCATTTATCAATGTTGAGTGCAGCAGCAGCAGGAGCAGCAGCAGGAGCAGCAGCAGCACCATCATCAAAACTATGAGAAATATTTTTAAATTTATTTGTGATGATAATGCCGAGCAAAACATGCATGTTTTATATGTACTGTTATTTTCCACATTCAACCCTCTTTGTGCACCTTTTAAACGATTTTTGAGGGGTGCAAATAATTCTTGCGCATTCTGTACATAATACCTACTTTGAAGGGGAATTTAGATCCCGGACATGCGTTTTATTTCCACATACAGTTGCAACTAATTAGTTTGATGATTTCTTTTTCCAATGTATGAATGCGTGTAGGAGCAAAAAAGAAAAATGGAAAGGAAGAGGAGAAGAAGAAGAAGAAGAAGGTTTAACTAATCGTGGAGAGAAACTTCTTCCCACTTTCTGACATTATTAAGTTATTGTCTCTTAGAGTTAAAGTTAAAGACAAAAAGGTTTTAATTAAAAGAGTTTTTATATTGTCAATAAGAAAAGTAATAATTATTGAAATGAAATTTCTCTTATTACATATTACACATTATTAGGAGTAAAGGGTGGAAAGGAGAGAGTGGAAGGGTTGTGCATACCTAAAAACGAGTCAGGTCATGGGATCCCATTCATAACTTTTATTGCTTTAATGCTTCACTCAGAAAAGTTTCTCTCATATTTATTATTGGTAATAACTTTAAAGTTAGGTCTATTGTCTAGCATCAAAGCATCAAAAAGTATTGCCAAAAACGAATAGTTTTTCTGTTCATTCGTTGGAAACAAATCGACTGCGCCTTCTTCTTCTATTTCAACAGATGTTACTTCGATGTAGTAATAGTTATCCTAATGGTAATGGTTATTCTTAGATTAATCGTAAGTGAAATGAGTACGTAACATTATTAATGCGACTTAATTATGAAGCAATAATAATGATCCGTGTAAATAGGCGTGTGATTCCTCTTTGTAGAACAATTGCTGTGGTTCGAATTGAATAGAAATCGGTTAGTTTTACAACAAGACATTCACTGAATGTATTTATTTATTGGAATTTAGAGAAACAATTGTAAATATTGAATGTTGATTGCCAGATGTTAGTTATTCGGTTTGCGTTGAGAGAATTTTGAGCGCACGCCAATGGAAATTTGAACGCATGCGTTAATCTTGAATTCCTCAAGGGTGGGGTAAACGGCAAGCTTCAGTATTCAGACAGCTCTTGGTCGGTGCGGAGTTGTCTAGTCGGAGTAGTCTACAAAAACACATTTTGTTGTTGCAATAGCAATAATAAATAACATTACATAAATGTTCGGTAATAATAATAAAAGTTATTCGTCGAATAGTTAAAATAGTCGAAAAAGTATTAAATTCACTTCACAAATCGTGATATCGTACATCGAATTGAAGCAATACAAATAACCTCACCCATCATAACCTATACTTTGCCGATGCAGAAGCGTTCTTTCGGACGGAGTTTAGTGATGATGCTCGTCTAGTTATTTTATTTTTTTAAAGAATTTCATCTGGTCTGTGTTCTGTAGTGTTGTGCATATTTATTGGATTTTTAAATCAACCATTTTAAATTAAATAAGACAAGTGAAAAGTAACATAAGACACACATGTCGAAAGTTAGTTCCGAGTTTGCAATATAGGTGCGTATTTGCCATGAAAGAAAGCAATGATAAAAATCGTTTCTTTTTTTCTTGTTTTGGTGTGTTTTCATAAATATTTTGTATGCGATGCGGTGTGGTGCGTTATGTTAGGCAACGGAATGTGAATGTATAGTTTAGTTGGTCGTGTTCTGTTTACTCAACCTCTGGACCGTTGTGGGCGAACGTTTTGTGGTAGTAGAAGCTCCCTATCGATTTTCAGGGGGCACACCATCGAATTGTTTGATTAAAACTATTGCAAATGATCATTTACGCTCTCTCCACCTATCGATTTGAAACGCCTTTCCGTTTCATTTTCTGTGCATGTGGTCTGATGCGGTGCTATATGGTTCGTTTCTGGCGCGCTTTGCCCATACGTGGCGACTGGCGAACATATGTCCTTTAGGGTGGTTGATTGTACCATTCACTCGCACCCTCAGTCCCCTTTACCACACCATCACTTCTCATTCATCTCCCGACTACAACTTATTATATCTAAAGACATGAACCTGCAACGTTGCTGCCATACGTAATGTTGCTTTTTTCATCTGAATGTGAGAACAAAACTGGCTCTTCTTGAAATGTTGGGAAAGAATGCGCTGCGCCGCTCGATGGTCATAAAATAATTTCAAACCAAACAACAACAACACCACCAGCCAACCAACCAATCAACCAACAACGTTTACTTGTTCTTTATTCATCAAAGAGTGCATTATGATGAAATATATACATAAAAATATATGATATGAATAAATAGAATTAACGATAAGAAAGTTTTGTATATGCACTTCCCATTCAAACATTTATTCAGCAATTAGTCACCAGAAAAGTGATTTGGGTCTGGGACTAAGTGCTCTCTATTAAACAACATAAAATAATATTGTCTATAGGGTCAATATAGGACTATAATAATTTATAAAGTTTATGTTTCGCTTTTATCCACCACCGGCTTTTTATTCTGTAGTTCAATGTTTTTCCAAGGGTTTTCACTAGAGGGCGGTACGAGTAGCGTTTGGGAAACAACTCGGTTACTGTGTATTCCTTCAACGCTATAATATTTATGGTTTATTGCAGCAGTTCTAGAATGATATTTGGCTACAGTCCAGATGAAAGATAATTCAACTGAAATTCCACGAAGTTGGGGCGTCTCCGAACACCTAAACCGTTCATTATTGAAATATTATAACAAATAACATGCAAATCATCAATTACGCTTAATTAATATTTTTAATCAATGATAAGATAAGATAAGATGAAGAAATTGTCAAATATTTGTATATACAATAATATATAGGTCGCACAATTATATTTCTGCATAATTTGTACAATAATTTAAAATTCGAAGTGAAACGCGAAAAGTTATTGAAATTTTTGCGTGTTAATACCACAGTTTGATAAATATTTATAATATAACATTAGGTATTCCTGCGTTCAGTTAAATATTGAGTTTTGTGAGTTTCTAGGATTTACTGCTGTTCTACAATCTAGTTTTATACAGCAAAACTAGCTCTGGTCACGTATATTAATTTATCTGTGCACCGTGAACCTATGAGCACGCACGGTTTTATTAACAGAGAAATGCAGTAATAGTTGTAAGAGTTAGAAAACCTTTCAAGGAAAATGCAGGAAAAACGGTTATTGTTTGCGATAATTGCTAATAAGATCGTGATAATAAATGAAAATTATGATTTCTGCACCAATTTCTTAATTTTATTATCACATTTCTTATTTATTACTACATAGTCTAGTGACTAGTCCACTGAATGAGTTTTTCATTTAAAATAGCTATAATAATGAATAGATTTAGTTGTTTTTTTGAATATTATGATTGATTTGAATGAATTTAATGTTTGGTTAATGTCAAGGCAGAATATTTGTATGTTTTTTATGGTTTTTCGCAAAAGTGAAGGTTATAATGTGTTGTGCATTTATGCGTGTATGAGATAGGATGAATATGTATATGAATTTGTATATGCTGATTGAAAAGAAAGTGTGTAAGAGGAACGTAAAGCTGGTAGAACAAGTTCGTAATATCAACCGCACACCGCACCACACAATACAAACATATTTGCATTTTCTAGATGCTTTGGTGACTCATCTCGAATGTCGAGATATCACATTCTTATTATCTTTTGCTATGTAGTATAGTATGTATATAATTTGATAATGATTGTCAAAGAGAGTTTGGTTTCTTCTTGTTTCAGAGCTCATGACCTGAAGTCAGTTGGAGTGCCGCTCCCGCCATGAAGCGGCTTATATTGTTAATATTGGCTGTCGCCATCACCACTACCGTTGTTGGTTCAAGCGATATTGTGCGATACTTTTCTGATTCAGATGTTGAACGTTTTAACCATCTCGTCGTTGATATAAATACCGGTCGTGTTTATATTGGAGCTGTAAATCGTCTCTATCAATTATCACCAGATTTGGACAATGTAATATCTGCGAAGACCGGTCCTGAATTAGATGCCGACGAATGTTCAGTATTGGAATGTACAACAGCCGTAAATAAAAAGCTAACTGATAATGTGAATAAGGCATTGGTAATTGATTATACGACAAGTCGTCTCATCTCATGTGGCAGTCTCTTCCAAGGCATATGTTCAGTTAGAAATTTGCACAACATATCAGATTCAGATGTAAGGGAAATTCGTGAAGCGGTTGTAGCGAACAATGCAACAGCATCGACAGTCGCTTTTATTGCACCAGGTCCACCGAATCCTCCAGTGTCTAAAGTGATGTACGTTGGCGTTACGTTTACTCTTGGCTCGCCGTATAGGTCTGAAGTGCCTGCTGTTAGCAGCCGTTCCCTGGAAAAAGATAAAATGTTTACTATAGCTCAAACAGCAGTGACCACTGGGACCAGGATGTTCGTAAATTCCCTTGCCAGAGAACGATATCCCATAAATTACGTGTACGGCTTTAGCTCAGAGGGATTTAGTTACTTCCTCACCACCCAGATGAAACATACATCTTCAAACCAGTTCATCAGTAAACTAGTGCGTGTGTGCCATGACGACGAAAATTATTATTCCTATACGGAAATCCCAATAGACTGCATAAGTGACGGTGGTCGAAAATACAATTTGGTGCAAGCCGCATACATGGGCAAGGCCGGTTCGGATCTTGCCGGAGATCTGGGAATCACAGCCCAGGACGATGTACTGTTTGCCGTGTTTAGTGAAAGTGACAGTAAACAACCTAACAAACCATCGGACTTGTCAGCACTTTGTGTCTACTCCCTGAAGGCCATTCGACGTAAATTCATGCAGAATATCAAGAATTGTTTCAGCGGCAATGGAGAACGCGGCCTGGACTTCATCTCACCCAGCCACAAATGCGTGCTTACGGTAAGTCGTTAGTATATTTCTGCGCACCCCCATACTAGCGAGGCGGCAAAATGCCTGCTCGTTTGCTTGCTTGCTTGCTTGGTTGCTTGCCTCTGCCTGCCTGCCAGCCTGCTCGGTGCTCCTGCTCCCGGTATTGATCGGTCGCCGCCGGGACCTCGCCACCGCCACCCTTATGCCAACCCCTGACTCTTCTGACTGACGTCTCACGCGCCGAATTCCTCACGTGCATTCCATCTACCAACAGATATCATTCACCTTACTTTACCGACCGACCGACCATTTATCTATTTCTTTTTTCAACTAAAGTCAACATACGACAGCCCATTATTATACCAATTCAATCAGATAACAATTTCTCCATTTACATTCAGAAAATTTGCTTTATAATTGAAAACTAGAACATACTTATCTTCGAATAAGCTTCCGAAGTTAAACGTGGTCATTTCCACTCGGGTAACATTAGTGCGGAGGCGTCTGGGCGGAATGGGCAATTCTTGATCTCGAGTCCGTACCGGAATTCGCCCCCCGGTCTGATAACTCGACCTCATTTGCACCGAAACAGAAACAGAAACTCGCTACTCTCTCCACACAATATGTGTGCATGACAACGAGCAACGACCGTCCTTGCTACGAATGCGATCTCCGACCATATGTTCTCGATTCGCGATCCGCTTTCAATCAATAAACTTTTTAATTTACTTCTTTACTTACTTACTTACTTATTTCATTATTTACACATACCAGCCAACAATATACATATTTACTACCTATATATATACGTATATAGAATGAAGAAAAAATATACAATTTACTTATATAACTATTTATAAATCACAACAGATGGTCGTTTATAATACATTTTCAAGTATGTACTTATTATTAAAAAAGTTAAGTATGTTCCACCTATATGCAGCAGCATATGCTTTTTACGAAATTTTTATATAAATTATGTATGTATGAGGATCCTGTATATAAACAAATTCGGAACATTTGTAACTTGCTTACATTTTGAACAAAATCAATTAGAAACTTTTGTTTGACGTGGATATATAATGGGAGATTGATCACACTCCATACAGACAGATATAGATATTTAGATAGTTTGAGTAGATAAGCGCCGTAAAACATTATATTTGCATTTTAAACGTTTTCCAGCTCCCATTTTCATTAATGGTTCACTCCAACCATTCTATTCCATTCCACACTCAGTAAACAACTGTTTCATTCATTCATAATCAAATTGAATCTTTCTGCATTGTCATCTTCACGTTGTTTTTATTTATTCTTTTATTGCGAGCTATTGGCCCACCGCCAGAGTTTAATAATATAAGCTTTGGTATTCACTAAAACGCCACTTGACAAGCCATTAGGAAGTTTTTACCCAGGGAAAAAAAAACACCAGACACGTTTCAATCAAATACCATACATACATACATACACCAAACAAAAATGCTTCATTGATCAACAAAATGAACTAATCACATTCATTTTCCATACAATTCACGTACCATTTTTAATAATTCATCAATGTTTTTGTAAGCCTCCACTCCACTTTCTATTAATAGCAAATCTATGCCTAAATTACCAACAGTCACATTCATCTTGTCATTTTCCACGCACATTGGAAAAAAGTGAATGAATTGAATATCCTGACGTTTTATTATTACGAGTGGAGTGAGATTTAGTATACATATAATAGGAGAGTGGTGTCAAAATCCTCTTATTATATAAAATAAATAAAAAATATAAATTATAAAACGTCAGGCATACATAATAAATTTTATTCATTATCATAACAATATTATGTTTTGATGAGTATGTATTATCAATACACATATATGCGGTAAGACTAACAATTAGAATGAAACGCTTGAATATTTTATTAGGTATGCTTATTATTTCTATGAAATTTGGACATTTCAAAGCTGGATTTATTAGTGTAAAGATGATGACATTAAACATCCAACCAACCAACGGCTAAATTTATTTTAATTTGGAATGCACACTTAATTGCTTTACTATGTTAGTTTACAAAAGAAAAATATTTTTGTTAATAGAATGCTAAAAATTCTTACATTCATATAAATTTGCATATTCATTATATATTCGAATATTAATAGAATTAATTTGCATCAATATTTTATAATCTGGATTTTAATTAACACAAATAGTTTGGGTCAAACTTTTATGGTATTAGAATTAAAATTGTAGCATTTTGTGATGTAATTAAAACACTTTTACATATGTACATATACAATTAACTATTAACATGTTTATGACAAGACGTCATTTCTATTATTAATTAATTTTTGTTTGAAATGCACAGTTTCGGATTTTTTGTTTTAACTAAAAAATCATTTTTAATAAAAATAATTTAACTGAAAAGCTTTTATTCCCATAAGAATAACAACAACAACAAGTAAAGCGAAACAAAAATCCAGAAAAAGTATTTAATGAAAAGACATTTTTGTTTTAGTATCGTAGGGGTGATTTACAATAAAAGTACAGACAAAAAAAAGAGCAACATTAACTAGTTAGTTTCAAGTAAAATAGGAAAATAAAAGTTCGTCGTATTTATGCGGGTCCACTCTTTCTCTTTTGTTTTATTTTTTTATATGCATCTATTGTTGATGTTGATAGAGTGGTCTGGCTCAAACTGAAAAAGATTTATTGAAATGGTAGAGTAATTATTAAAAGAATTGAAAAAAAAAAGCCTAACAGAAATCTAAAAAATCAAATTATATTTTAGAAATCTGATTTTTTCAATTTAGTTTTTTTTCGAAGGAGAAATTTGAGATTTAGATTTTGGTTCTTTGAATTTCAATTCCGAATGCGATTTGTGTGAATAATAATAGAATTTCAGATGGAATTTTCTTATTTTTAGTAGCATCTATGGTCTAATCATTGTTCAGTTGATTTAGAATTGGCGTTCAGTCGCGAACTAATTAAATCATGTTCCAACTCCCTTAGAGTTCGCACGTGCTAACGAGTCACAGTGAAACATGTAATAAGCATGTAAACATCATTGGCTCACATCATTACTCTTGATTTTGAACAATCATAGTGCTCCGTACTAATTATCTGCTTCTATGTTACATATTTACATCGGAATTAGGGTAAATAATCTTCTCTTTCACCCGAAACCTTCCATGTTACATTTCATTTGCAATAGCAATGTAATAATGTGCATGCCTGACAAACCTAGAAATAGTTTCATATACTAAATTAAAATGTAATTAATGTTAGGTTGTTGTTAGCATTTGTCATTGTTGAGTAATATAAAAGATAATCTTTTCGTAAAGCGCACACGACTTGATTTGGCTTAAAAGTTTCTTCTAGAAGATGAGTTCGGATTGTTAGTAGAAAGAGAAACTTTCATCATTCTATGAAAAGTAACCTCTACAATAGAGACAGGCTAGATGAATGAGACAAACGCAATTGTCTTGTTTGAAGTAGGTGCTAGATAGATTTAATCGTGGTTAGAGAAAGAATGATCATAATAATATAAGAAAAAAGTGTGGTGAGTACGAGAGATGATCAGCGAGAATGATGAAACTGTTAAATTGTAAAAACGTGCTCAGTAATGTCAGGAAAGTTGCTGTTTGATGTTGATGTTTGGAAATGTTATGTTTCAATGTACATATAGTATAACCTTGTTAAAAGTGCATTAAACATGCACATGTCTGTAACGTTACACAACAAAAGTTGTGTTCATTTTATAAACATCCTGTATGTATGTATGAGTTATTTTTTAATGCCATTTTATATGCATCTAGCTAGATAGAATCTGGATTAAACTTCAGTGATTAACTTGAACAATGTATAATCAGCATCTTTCTACCTATCACATACTCATCATCGACATGAATTTTCTAATTTAAATCAACTGTCAATTCTCTTTCTCTATATAGAATATTGCTTTGTTGCAATGTATATTTTAACATAAGCATGCATATGATAGAATCTATTAATGAGAACAGTATACCAACATAGAGGGTTGATTGCTCGAACTGAATATAAATAATTTATTTATATTATCGTATTTAATAAGACATTTATCATTGTGGCTTGATTCAAGTTTACAAATGTTTACTTTAAGTTGCTTTAAGGAAGTATGCGCGCTCTTAATAACCAGGGTTAAGTTATCAAAATGTCTTCTGCTATTTTGTATATCGTTGCCACAATTTAAGACTACCAAAGTCCTTTTGACGTGGATTTATTACATAACTATAATTAAAATTGAGACACAGTTGCTTCAAACATCTACATAATGTAGTTTGAAAATTTTTTTTCTCTCATTCTTCTTCAATCTTTCTAATTAATTAATTTTCCCGATACGCTTCTGGATATTTTATATACGAAATTATAACTTTTCTATTAAGCTTCTCAAATAATAAATCAATTTCTTGTTGATAATTAGTAAGTTTGAAACTAAATTTTCTTAGCTATTAACCAATTTCGTGTAAAATAATTAATAAAATAAAATAAATTGGATGATTCATGAAGAGTTTCGAAGAGTTTCGTTTTGGTCTTAACTAGGTATTAACGTCCAATTTCATTCAGCTGATCCATTATCTAATCATTTTTTTATTTAAATTTCATTTAAAACATAATTTCAAGTATATACAGTGTATTTAATGAAAAATGCAGATTCTGTTTTTCAATTTATTTTATAAGTTCTCTTAAATAACGCGATGATATAAAATGTCAAATTGAAATTACTTTTTGTAAGGTTCGTTTTAATATCATTATAACACATTCCATTATATATACATAATTGGATTTAAATTATTTTGGCAGAACTATTGACGCGTTTTAATAAATTTATGGATTTACAAGTTAATTCCACATTTTACTGGATTTGTGGTTTTTATATGTTATTATTAATATGATGTATTTACATGAATTTATTGATTTTTATAGTATTAGTTAGTTTAATACATATTTTAAGTTTTCGTTTATAAGAAACTTTATTATGTAGTCGATTTATTTTTTAGCACGTTTTTATGCATGAAACAATTCACAGAAAAAAAGGGTTTAATAGAGAGTATAATATTCTTAGAAGGCTGTTACAAAAGGTAATTTTGAAAGTTTTGCATTTTTTTAAGCCTAAAGGCATTACCCAAAATTAAATATGAATGAAGTGCAGGTAGAAAAAACGTATGGAAATCGTTCCACCAATGTCATTTTCCAGCATACTCAACGACATAAATATGCAAATATCTAAACACTATTGTGTCATTTACAACATTTACTTCATTTATATTATTAATAATGCTGTCTGAGATAACACGGACCTTTATTTTGGGTTTTAGTAGCTGGCTTACCAGACAGATAAACTACATTAGCACATTTAATAACATCACTTATTTAACCAGTGAAATAATAATCATTCAAAATTCTCATTTCGTCGAAACGAGACGGTAGGTGAATGTGCTCCAATATTATACACATATATTATGCATTAAAAGAAACGTTTATGTATTGTGTCAGTATGGCAAATAACGTTGCTTTTGAATATGCATCAATTTATTGGAAATCGGATTGAATGCGAATTTCTGCTTCCTCCTATAAATTATACATGCGCATATGAATACATACAGGATGATAGAAAACATAACAATCACTCAATTTATTAAATAATTACTTCACTTTTTTTGTTTTAATATGAAATATTCATTTAAAAAATTTAATTAAAAAGAAAATACAGAAATATAATTTTTCATGCCATGTAAAAATGCGATATTATTTTAATTATTTTATTGGTAGGCATTTTTGATGCTCTTTGTATATATTACATGAGGAAAATTACCGTTTACTAAAGAATGTGGCTGAGGAAAGCATTTTTGTTCGGTTTTGTTTGCAGGCGCATTCTTAACCCACAAACAAATAACATTCTTACAATACAACAGAGAAATGATTCACTAAGGAATGAATTGCACTCGTGAATTTCCAACTTTATATTCACATAGGGTTTTAATAATAATTCTATTGTGTCTTTGCATATTTTTTATTATTTTGAATATTTTTCTTATACTAGTAGTAGAGTTTAGTATGTGAGCTTTAGCTCGTTGTTTTAAATGAATTTATTACCATTTTGCACCTATAACTTTTTATATGTTCATATCATTTGGGAATGTTTACCTTCTTATTTTGCATCATCTCTTTAATAATTTTTAATAAATTTTATTTATCAAATGCTTTGTGATACTGTATTAAAAGGTATGTTATTATAAAAATTCTTTTTAATGAAAATGTAAAGGAACATCAAAAGTAAATGTGAAAAACATGTTATTTTTTTAATGATACACAAAATATTAATAACATTTTATATAAATTTAGAAGAGGAGGTTTTACTATAAAGATACAAAAAGCATTTTGTGTTCTGATTAAAATATGGGCGAAATTTTGGACATTTTCAGTCAAAAAGGACTTTTTCTACTAATTAGGACATTTTTGTTATATTACCCATATTTAAGAAGTTGTATTAGAATTTTAATTTTTTTAAAGACTGCTTTGAATTAAATATTTTATGTAACCCTAGTAGCGAACTAATACTTTTTTCTACTAATTATGACATTTTAAATCGATTTTATTTTTTGCATTTTTGCGATACCTATTACCCATATATAATAAGTTGAATTCATTCATATTTTTGAAATGGAAATTCCTCATTGATCATTTCATGTATGGTTGGTTTAGAGATTTAATTGCGGTTTAAAAAATTATTATAAATTTTACTTTATCTTTCAAGGATTTGGTTGAACGCTATCTATAAATTTCGGTTTAATATAAATGAAAAAAATTCATATCAGCTTTGGTCTAAACAAACTCATCATTCATAAAATGTCAATTGCAACAGGAAAGAGATACAGACGTAAAGTAAAAAAGTTTAATTATAATTTTCTAGTAAAAGAAAAAAAAAGCTTTCATAGGATAGGTACATGAAAATGTTTCAAAGCAATAAAAGTTGTAAATTATCTGTCTGGAGATTCAACTGCAAATGATAAATTTTTAATTAATTTTTCTAGAAATGATCATCGGAATATTGCAATAAATCAAATTTGAATTGTAGGAAAAAAACTAGACAGCTCGCTAGTTTTTTTTGCAGAATTTTTAACATTTATATTTTACTTACTCTAATTAATACTTACATAAACTGCAATTACATTCAGTAATGGTTTAAATTGCTTTTTATATTCGAGATACGTATGCACACACACATACACACAAAATTGTTCAACTCAGCGTGCTGCAAAAATATTAAACAATTATGATGCATATCAAAATGAGAGAGGAACAAAAATGAGAGAAAAATGTGCAATAAAGTTTAAACGTAAAAACATTCAAAGAATGTTTAATATTTGCATATATTCTTCATTTAATCGTGCATCTTGGAATGCTAATCAAAATTACGTTAAAACTTAAATTGACTTTTGAAAAGTTACATAGAACTGGTTGGTCATTAAATCACCAAAGATTGCAATTCTCAGAAATTTATTTTTAAACCGATAATTTTGTCCACAAACCATTACACATTCACTTCAAACTTATTGTATACTTTTTTTATTATTAGATATAAAATTTATTTAAATAATTTATAGTTTGTGAAGTGTCTAACATGAAATACAAATAATAGTTGTTTATTTGTTAGTCGAGTTGTTGTCATAACAATAGATAACCAAGCAAACTTTCATATTTTTTTTATAACTACATTGTGTTCATATAGGGGTTGTGAATAGCACGTTATCGTAAAAGAATATCTAATAGTCGTTATTGGATGTTATTTAAATTGACAGATACACATCAGAATATATCCAAACTAATCGTACCAATGACTCATTTTATGCATTTAGGCTAAAATTATATTTTGTTTAATTGACTGTGACTACATTCAATCATACTATACACAAAGTGTAAATTAGAATGAGGCATAAATAGAGATAGAAAATGGTCAATTCAATGCATTCATAAAATATTTGCAATGAATTATCAATTATGAAAAACGTATAAAGATAAGGATTTGCCATATCAGCGACAATATTTAGACTCAAGTTTCATTCATGTATAACATCATTAAATAGTTTTCTGCACGTTGTTACGACGTCTTGATAGATATTAGTTGAACTTTGACAATATTAAGTTACTACTACTAGTACCACAACTGACAAGCCCAGCAGTATCAAACCATCGTTATTAACAATTTATTGTTTTAGGATTGATGTTATATTAACATTAACTAGCAATATTAACATGTTTCTAATTAGTGAAGCCTGAATATTGATAACAACATTTCAATATTTTGAAATGCTAATATAATTAGTATCATGTCCTATTATTACATAATTAATTTCAAAAAGTTACTTTGTTTATTCATGCATAGCTTTATTAATAAGATTTTTTCTTCTTTCGCTTTCTCTCTATCTCTCCTTCTCTCCCTCTCTTTTATTTCTTTAAAAATTCAATTTTTGGCTTACATAGAATTTAATTTAAAAGTTATAATAACATAAATTTATTGAATGTTTCTTCAATAATTAGTTTTTGTGTTTAGAATTTTATATGCTATTAATTTTTTTTCCGCGTTTTTATTATATAGTTTTTAAATGAAATGAAATTTATTTAAATTTGATTAAATGTTTAAAAATAGAAATTACAATCATATGTTCGTCAAAATAAACGATAAATTTCTGACATCACCGTTGAGTCAATTAGATTACACATACACAAACCGAGAAAAAACAAAATTTTTATGTTATTTCGTCAAAACTATGTTTGTTGTTTTTGGTGTGGCCATAAACCATTTTATGATTTCGCGAAGAAACTTTATTTATCGTGTAAATTTTATTAATAATCTGCCATGTTATTGTATTTTATTTTTGTTTATGTTTAAGTAAAATTAATCAAACAAGTTTTTGTTTAATTAAAATGAATTATTACTGAACTTTTGAACCATTGTGAACATTTCCTCTAATATTGAAAATAATTTTTTTTATACAATTTATATATCAAGGCTGATATATTAAAATATTTCAAAACTTCTTCATTGTCATAAACAGTTGTTAATTAAAATAGTGAAGTTTATGTTCTCGGTATAGTAAATTAAACTAATATTTTAATATTAAATTAATTAAACATTGCTTTGCTTTTCTAACTTTACAACAATAATTTAATATACGTCTATTATCATTTTTCTTTATTTCACTAATAAATATAATTAACTTTCCTATTTATTAAATTTCTTATTCTTATTATCAAAGCGCCTAAAGTGAATTTCAATTTACATCCATTTTCTTCTATTTCATACTATTGTTTTAGATGTAATCACACTTTTAATCATAATTAGTACTAATGTTTGTTCATTGTTAACATTATAATAACGGTACATAACAGTTCATAAATATTTCATTTTTTATTTCACGTTTTATGAATAATTAGAAAAATATGTTTACTTTGAATGTGTTTAATGAAATCATTTCTTATAGAATATATTTACCGATTTTATGTCAACTGTTTTAAAATTATTCTTTTGTATGGAAGTTGTAATTATATAGAAAAAGGTATTTGAATACTGCTCGAAATGTTATTTAAAATCTTTAGATAAGATCTTTAGCTGATTGTTTGAAAGAATGTGTCATTAAAATATATCGACTCAAACAAGTAATTGCAGTTATCCTTTATACATCCCTCTTAGATTGAATGTTTCAGTTCAAGGAAAAGCAGAAAACGAACTAAAAATAGAGAAAGAGGTTTTAGGAAAAATATCATAATAATTGCATGCATTTTATAGCAAATTGAAAATTTTCTTCGATCAATCAAACATGTTTCTTATTGAAAAGTATACATAGCATGCATTAGGAATGATAAATAAAAGAACAGAGATGTTATTTTGACGGTGCCTGAACACAAGAAAGATGTTTTGATAATTTCGCTTCAGTTGTAACCACGTGCGCGTTCTTAGTTAGTATCTTTGACAAGTCATTTGTAAAAGACTTGAATCGTGTAATTTTATTGCAGTGTTGCATATAAAATAGCGTATACTTTTTTATATATACGTTTTAGGTAAAAGTACAGGTTATATATTGCATTATGTATGCAAGGGAGCCGCTTAAATATAATGTACTTTGACAATCCTAAAATATATTCCTATCTAGGTCTTAACTTCACATTGTTATGATGATTTAGAAAATGTTCTACTTTCGTATCTACTTTACGTCATCCAACATTCATAAAATTAAATAACAAAAGTTGAATGTTAATTTCGATTTATTATAGAATTTTTCGCATTGTTTCATAGAATTTATTTGATATTTTTTATACCTCTATAAAGCTGGAAGTACCAAATTAGCAGAATCAAATGGCACCCATTACACTATTTAGTACTCATTTAGTACTAATTTGTACCACCAATAAAAATTTTGTACCTCGTGGCTTTTTGTCAAAATTAGAGCGCTATTTGGGTGCTATTTGATTCTGCTAATTTGGTACTTTTAGGTTTATAGAGGTATTTTTTTTTATCACGCTACACTGTTTAATACCCTTTGTATAGAATACTTTGTGTATTTAATAAATTAGAATAAAAAATCTATTAATAGTATAAATATTAAATAGTTCTGGACAGTACGTTATTTATCGGTAATTAAACAACATTATGTTGATGGAATTAATTAATTATATAAACTAATCACTAAATGACTATTTTGATGCGCATTAAATGAAATATTTTTTTACTGGGCGATTGAATTTTATTTGAATATAGGTTTCAGTATGAAGGGAAAAAATGATATATTGTGGGTTTTTATGAGCATAAAGTAGATATAATTCACTTATAATGGTTTCTATTGTAAGCAAAAAGTAACCGAAATATAAAGAAGACAATCAAATTTACTTGAAATTTAATAAAATATCTATAGAACAAAGAAACGAAAATAGATGGATTGAGTATTGGATTTTATTATTTGAATAATAACATTAATAATAAATGTTTTATATAACGATCGATATACTCGTAATGCTCTAAGCTGAACTTGATTTTAATCAAATTATTTACGTAAATACTTCACTTGTCGATAATTGCAAAAATAGGAAATTCATAAACATCTGCTTGTTGAAAAAAGAAACATAATAAAGCAGAACAAACTTGCAACACAAATATTGGGTTCTTTTCAAATCCATTTGACAAATCAAGAATTTATTCGTTTAGGTAATTCGACTTTGTATTGCGTTACTCGTTTTCTACAAATTTGTAATGAGTAATAAGTATGTATGAGTAAGAAATTTCTTACAATTAGTTTTGACTTATATAGAATCAATAAATTTTTCATTAAACATTATCACATAATGCCTTTGTTTTCGCATGAATTAATTGCATAAACTTTTTCTTTTTATGGTTAATAATTGCAAATAGGCTTAAAAGTCCTACGCACTCGTTTTCTTATTGATTTTATATTGTTTATTGTATATGTCAACCTTATTCTTAGATTTTATCGATGATTTACCATTGTCAACTTTTTGATATAAAACGACTTTTTATAGATGTCGAAGATTTTTATGATCATTTACCAATGACACATATATAATATATATAAAAAATGTATCACTCGTAGATGAGTATAAACATCTTTTTATATTTTTATACACAATACAAACATCAGATATGAAATCTTTTTTTTTAATAGTCAACTAACGTTTTATATTATTTACAAAAGATTTTTTGTTATTATATTAAAAGCACTTTGCTGTTATGTATTTATGAAAAAAATTCATATGAAAAATAAAATATAGCTACTACTGAAATAAATTTTATTTAGTTTTTAGGTAAATTAATATCCGGTAAAATATTTGAATGAAATTTGTTTATTGTTGCAAACAAAAAATTGATATTTAATATAGCATCAAAACGGATGGTGTTTTTGTTTTAGTAAAAAAATTCAACTTTAATCAACTGTTTAGAAAAAAGCGTAAAGTTTTTTGAAAGAAAAAGTTTGGAACATTTGTATGTGTTTTCTAAGTTTTTCGTGCATGACGAATTTGAGCAAATATAAGTTTTTCTTCGATAAGTTTTACTATACATTTATTGATAATTATTAAATAAATAAATAAATAAATAAATAAATAAAAAAAGTTGAAAAATGTTCTTTTCTTTCTTTCAACTTTAATATAAAAAAAAATGTCATAAAAATATTATATAAGTTAATGTTCAATAATTGCGTTCCAAATTCAGAAATTATTAATTTTTCGAAAGTTTTGCCGCTCCTATTATCAAATTTTTATTGATTAAGATGCTTGACCTTAATGAATGAATTCATTTCTGCATCATATTGATATAGTTAATTAAACCAGTAGCATAATTAATATAAAGCCACATATAGTTAATTAAAATACAAAAAAATTCTATCTATCTATTAAATATCTTCATTATCAACCTTTAATGAGAATGAAAATTTTATGCAAAGTCATTCGTGTAAATCTATTGACGTAAACCAATTAACAACAAGTATTATTCTAATAGCAATATAATTATAGATAATTTATAAATAATAAAAAGCATTTATTCAATAACAATCAATAATAAATTACATTTTGTTTATAGTAAGTTAAACAAAATAATACATCGACCAAAAAAACAAACAAACATTTATATATTTCAATTGCAAAAATTGCTATTGGATTACAAATCAATGAATTCAGCTTTTATTGGTAATTTAAAGCAGTGGTGGGTAAAATCTAGTAATTCCATGAACAATTTCAAACTTGCTCAAGATGTATTGGCAGAGAAAAAAGAATTCCATTAAATGTACAAGTAATTTATGTCTTTAATTCGAAACGAATAAAAAGATGCGATTAAATAAAATAAAATTGGAAAGGGTCAAGTTTTCTTTCTAATTCCTAATGGAACTCACTTAAATGAAGTTATTTTAAATTGTCACATCTACTTTCACAAATAAATTGATAAACATATAAACTCTTATCTATTAAATACGTGCAAAAAGTTTATTTTCCACAAATGACCATTTTAAACGTTTATTGCTCTACTATAACTTAGAATCTATTTATCATTATGCTTTTTTTTTTCTTTATAATAATCATAATAATATTATTATATGAAATTTTAAACATGCAATAAACTTTTTATCATGCGAAAATTAAAAGTTCGTTAATGATGATAATAAACGAAGCAAATGCAAAATTTATTTTCGAATGTATCATACATAGTTGGTTATTGAACGATTAGTTTATGTCAAATTTAATAACGATTTATTACATTATCTATCTCACAATGAAATTATCTTTTATTTGAATAACAATTGTCAATGAACTTTGTAATTTATGAAAAATTTTCAAGAGCTAAGAGGTCAACGTTATTGAATTTGTTTATTAAATTAATTGATAAATGTTTTATTAGAAATCCTATTTGTTATATAATAATTTATGAAATTAATTTTGATTGTATTTCAGATGTGTTTAATATTAATTTCACTCTTAACAAGAAGCAGTTCACTGAAATTGATATTAAGTAGAGTAAGATTACAGTTAGAGAGAAAAGATATAAAAGAGATTGCAATCTTGACATTTTTCAAATATTTCATTAATTTAACACTGTCAGAATTGGACATAAAATATATATAAATAACAATTTTTTTATTCCACATCTATGTGTATGTTCAGCGAACAAACAAATCATATTTATTGTTATTCGTCTCTTTTTTTGGTTTGCTTCGGTCGTTGGTTGAAGTAATAAAATATGTATTAGAGAGAAAGAGAAAATTAATACAATTTTTTAAATTATGACCACCTTCTTTGTACACAGTATAATATTTATAAATGTCAATATTTTCGAAAAATTTGCGAGAGAATACTGTCCGACATGTCTTTAAACATGCACATCATTAATCATAAATTTTGTTTAAATTTAATGTAGTATCACATATATTTCTCATTTTACTTCAACGATAATATATTTTTAAATAAAATATCCACAATAATATCTTCTTCATTCCGCTCTTTCTAATGCGAACCATTTTCTTCCTCTCACTTTATTTTTTGTTCTATGCGAGACGTTTTAAACTTTCAACTATATCATATATTATTCCACGTAAAACTTCCCTGCACTATCAATAAAATATTATCACCAACATATTTTTATAAACTTGCGTTCCCATCAATATATTTTCAATAAAACTGTCTGTCCACATACATAATAAATATTTATAGTGTGATTATAATCTTTTTTTTTTCATTAAACATGCACGTCTATAATTACGTAAAGAATAATATATATTTGAAAATCTGATTCATCCATATATGTCATATCTAGTTGAATGTAAATTCTGGAATTTTAGCCACATAGAAATTTTTTCTAGTTAAATTGAATTATTCATGCAAAAACTTAGTAGAATTAAAAATTCAATAACTAAAAAATGCAGGATTGGTGGTAATAAATACATAGTTAATTAAAAATTGTTTTGATTTGCAAATTGTTGCATACATCGTTCTTTGATGGAATTTTTTCTATCAACCAAATATTGAAATTATTAAAGGGCAATAAATTTGCAGAAAAAACACAGAGAACATACAAAATACATGAAAAGTTTTTTAATAATGAAAAAGGGGATATAAAAACACTATCTAGTTATTTATAGATGGTGCATATTATAATAGAAAAAATATGGATAAAGTTTTGTATATGTATTTTTTTCGTATTTTATTTTTTGTTCGTGCAAAGTGAAACATGTAGACTCATATAAAACGGTCAGTCAAAGTTAGTAATGGTCTAATTCAAGTGAAACTTTGTTAAGAACTTAATGAAACTTAACATGTAACCTACCTTAGCAGCTTCCACGAGTAGTTTTAATTAGTCGTAACTAATTTTGATTGCAATGTGAAATAGAATTGCCGTCTTTAAGCGTCTATGCAATTTATTCTGAAATTCTAATGAAACTCTTTCAGTTTCATTCTCTTTTTTTACTAATTATTTCTATCACAGTTTGATTAAGTCATTAATATTGGTAGTGAAATAATAGTTTTTTAATTTAGTCATGAAATATTAAGTCTTTTAGTGATCTATCTTTCAGAGCTTTTTTCCGTTTATTGATAAAATATGTTAATATCAACCGGAAGAATGACTTCCGATTCCGCTAAAAATTCATTAACATTCATCTCTCATAGTACATAGTATATTAATCAAATTTAACACACACACACACACATATCTATAAATACTATTGAATGAGATAACAAAAGATTTTGTTTGCGTTGATTGCGTGCGTTTTTTATATTATAGAAGAATGCTGTTTGTATGTTTTCCGGCGAATCTGCCGGACTGTCAGCTATCTAGCGTAGGCCATTAGTTGAAAGCCCGGAACAGAATGGTTAAGTAAATATCTGAAGGGGTGAGCGCGCATTCTGAAAAGAGTGCTCTTGTAAAATATGTTTGTCTCACTGCGAGAAGACTTGCTCATAAAGTTTTTATAGTTTCCACGAATAAGGTTTAGATGTGCACAGACTAGATGTTCTACTTTCTTTCTGCTAAAAAATGGTTTTTCTTTCCTGTTATTTTTTTCTACTTCTGCTTCTCTTTACTACTTGCTGCTTGGCAATTTTATTTACAATTTAAAATATATAACTTTTCTTTATCGATAAGTTATCCGATTTTTCATAACCAGGTGTTACATAATTTTTGTTTACTTTTATGACAAAATTTTATTAACTTTAAATTACTGTTTCCTCCTCCATCAATATAAGTATGTATGCGTATAGATAGTTTAGAAGGAAATGAATCTTATAAACGATCATCTAATATATTAATTAATTTTACGATTTTTTCATTAATTAATACATAAAACATATTCTTGCAGTTTGTTATATCTACAACTCGCACATTTCCTAACATTCATAATTATTGATGTGGAAAGTAGTCTTTAGATTATTAATAAATATATATATACTAAGAGAAAGAAAGAAAGAAAGATAAAGAGAGAGAGAGAGAGAAAGACAAATTACAATTTCCTTAATTAACTCTATGGATTGCAGTAATGCACTCTAAGTAACTATGCAACTCTTGTATGATTTGAAATTCTTTGTGCAAATAAGATTGACCGTTGTTTAAATGTGCAGTTCATGTTGCATGAGAAAATTTCCTTATTGGTATTGCATTTAAGTTGAGCGAATGGCAAAAATACGATTCTCATTGTCAGTACACCAACAGCACCAAGTTCGAAGAGCACAATGATCCGCATTATTTGCTGGAATCGCTTTTTCTTATATTTTATTTTCTTAGAAACAGTAGCTAGCATCAGGTCTTAGAAATTCAATTAGTAGGAGTTCTGTCCATTAATTAACTTTCAATATTGAAAGGAGGCATAAAACTACCATTAGGCTATCAAAGTAGATTTTTTCTCTATCGTCCTTTACTTTGTCTTCTTCTTCTTCCTCTTTTTCTTTGTTAATGCGTGTGCATGTGTGTGGGTGAATGTGTGCACAACTTTTCGATCAAATGGCACGTTCTATGCACTTGTACGTGCATATCAACTTTCCTCTGAACCGCACAAACTCCTAATCTACATTTCAAGGAAACAATCCATAAATTATACATGTTCTGCATTATTTTGGAGAAAAAAAGTTATGTATCAATTCGATATAAAGTTATGTAGCCTGCCACTAGTTGAGTTGCCTTGAAATTTTTTATGCTATGATGAATATTACCGTATTTTTGGTATTTGCTTTGATGTGGGGTCTATCTCCAGAAACGTGATAGACTTTTAAAATGTTACAGATCGTAGGATGGAAGACATTTTTTATTAGGTTGTTTTATATTATAAATATGTAAAGTTTGAGTTCGGTTTCTTCGTTTTATTGTGTACGTAACATAGTCTTTGGTTTCGATCTGATTGTGGTGAGATGTTACGATGTGATTAGATGGCCACCTACGCGTGTTAAAGGTGATGGCGTTTGGAAGAATTGCAAGCTGTTGTCTCTTGTGGGGATCTACAGGTATCTAATTTTTTCCATCAGTACTTTCAGACATTCCATTCTTCATTCTCTCAACACGAGCATACTTATAAATGAAATTTCTCATTTCTATGGAACATTTTCTTTTATTTTTCCTATTCGCGTAGATTTTTCATTCGGCAGCATCTATCATATCACATCATATCATTTCTTTCTTTCTTCTTGCATTTGTCATACGATCCAATCTGTGGGTTCTTCTATTGTAGAGTATTTTATATCTACGCCCGCCGACTGACTTTTATGTCCTACTGGCACTCCTTCACTCGTTACTGCTAATGCATGTAGGCGCCGCGCCACATACTTGCACTTCACTTACATATCATTTTTACACAACAATCTCAAACTTGACACCGATCATCATCAAAGACATACGCCTCTCTGGTCATAAATGATAAAACTATTTCACCCATCAAACATATCACATATCTCCTCTTTCTTAAATGAATGCATACTCATAGAATGTATTGCGTAATTAATTTTCTATTTGATGGGAAGGTGTTGGCGCGCTACAATTCTGCTGTTCTTGCACACATCATCACTTGTCATGTGCAAATGCTAATTAATTACTAAAACAGTCGTTTCTATACAGCTGCTGAATGTGATTCTGTGACAAGGCTGATAATATTGTTGACGCGTGTTTGCCTTCATTGTTATGCATAATTTTTTTATCGCTTACATTTTTTTCGTTTCCTATTTTTTTTTAAACTTATTTCGAGTTCGCTTCATGGCGCTATTAAATACCAATTCTATGATTTAATTATTCTGATATATTTTATTGATTTTGTGTTGTTTTGTTTCGTTCTTGATTATGAAATTACGTTTAATTGTCTTGATTCTGGCTTATAGGTGCATTGAATGCAGTTTCATTTATTATTCTCTTTGTGCATCGCGAATCGAGTCTTGTTTGTATGGATATCGATTCATATATTATAAATATAGCTGGTTTATGGCTGTTGTAAACTAGACAATTAACGTATTTCTTCTTAAACTCGTTCTGGAACTGGAGATGCTGATGGAAGGTTGGAAGAATTGAAAGGAGAGAGTTTCATTTCCCTTCTATTTCTCATTCCATTCCATTCCTTACTTTATTTACCCATTACGAACTTTACTTATTTATGCCGGTGTTATATTCTAACAATTTCTGTCATGTGTCGTGGCTGGAATTTTATTTTATATCTTTTTAAAAGTTAATAAATTGTGACCTGACAGACGGATATAAAAACACACTGTACTATAACTATAAGTACGTATAAGTTGTATACTGGCTGCTATCTTGTCTGTTTCTATTACATTATATAATCAACGACAATAAAATGACGTACGGAATATGGACGATTGGAATTTAACTTTTCTATTAATTAGCAAAATTATGCAATAATACATGGTTATTGGCTGAAATGTATTCTCTGTTTGGTTTCTGTGCATATGTATGCATAGAACATTCCAACTTTAATCAAAAACAATACGTACAAAGGGCGTATATCATATTTATATATTAAAATTCACAAGCGTGAAAAAGTTCACTGCTGGCAATTTACAATTCCAAAAAAAAATGCAAAAACTAAAAGCAAAACACATTGAAATAATAGAAGAAATAGTGAAAATGGCTGCATTTATCTTTTTTTTTATTAAAAAAAAACTGTCAAGTGGCAGATTTGAATAATATACAGTCATAAATATTTTTTGTTTATTGAAATTTATGAAGGAGCTTGTTCGTGTGGTAACCTAATTGTTTTACAACCTATAAATGCAGGATGTAGGTTGTGAAGTGCTGATAAACATTTGTTTACTGAATTTGATAAATGCTTCTTATCAGTGTGTTTCAAGGGGGATGGTGGGTGAGAACTATCTGACAACGAACTTGGATTGAGGTGGTACATACAAATATAGATATAACCGAAGAGTGAGACATTTCCAAAACCCGTTCAAGAGTTTTAGATTGCAATAGTAGTAGGCAATGTGTTTGTGACATTTTCTCCTGTACATAGGGAACACAGGGTGTATTTTATATTCGAATATAAAGCTCCAAACACCAAAAGATCTTTGCTCTCTCTAGTTTCTTGTCAACGACGAATGTTGCTCTACACCCTAAAATGATATATGGACTTGTCAACTGGCCATTCCACTACCGTTTTACAACTTCCATATGTGTCTTTAAATTGTCATATTCTAGTCTTCTAACAAACACTCGACAATAGGGATTAAAATTACACAGAAAACTTTTATTTATTTTATGGAAAATGTACATTATTCCTTGACGGGTTTAATTAATTGCTATCCGGTGTATTTATTTTATAATTTTGCACATATACATACTTCCAGTATAAATCAACGAGGTAACTGTTTCAAACTTTAAAAACTAATCATAATTTAGGCGCGAACTTTTTGCTTATTCATTTTGATTCTTACCTTTTTAAATTAAATTGAAAATAAATATAAATTTCTTATAAAATTTTATAGAGATCATTTTCGATAATATTGAATTCAAATAAATTTATTTCAACGTAAAATATTTATGGCTATATGAAAAATAATGTTTTTTATATATAAATAATAATTTGATTAGATATCTAAGAGGCTATATAAATTATTAGTTGACGTCATAAAATAGAAAATATTGTTTTGTCTAGGAAATTTCTCTGTAGGTTTGTTTAAATACTAAAATATATTACTCCAACACAACCTATTATTGCTTCCAATAGTTGTATTAGTGTTTTGTTATTATTCAGATGAAACAATATTATCAAACAATACAAAGTTTAAATGTTAAAAGCCAATAAACTCATCTTTCTTCTGCAATACAATTATTATTCATACCATCGCATCGATTTTTCTAATTATCGCATTATAATGCAATGCAATTTTTCTTATCTAATTATAAACATAAAATGCAACAACACATTCTACTTAAAAACAAATTACACTGATTGACATTTGACTTCATTCATCACCATCAATATTCTCTTAATTAATTGACTATTTAATATAATGCATTATTGTTGTTTTGTTTGCGATATTGTTGTATAGATTGGATTTAATATTAATATGGTTCGTTTGAGGAGATTTCGTGCAAATGAAACGAAAATTTGTCTTTGTCGAAATCAATAGCATTGACATATGTGTAAATATAACGTATAGTTTAATATATCACTATGTTTAGCTATTTTCAAAACCTTATTTGCGGTTAGAATCAGTTCATTTAGTTTGGACTGGAGCTTTTGTATGTTTGCTTTGTTTGTGTTGCTGATTGGGAACAATGGATATCAATGTTGCTGTGTTATCTGTTATCACAGCGACCACACAGCTGCTGGACCATTCCAAGATAATTCAAACGCTAAAAATAAAGACGATCCTAATAGGTTCAAGAATTTAATACATTTCTAATTATACATCTATTAATATATGAATTTTGTGAAATCTTAAATGAAATTTTAATAATTTGTTTTTTTCTTTCTGTTTCAGGTGAGTTCTTTGATGTACTTTTTTTCTTCTTCTAAATTTGATGCTGCATACGAAGGTAATGTCACAAATTTTCTTAGCCGTTTGTTTTACTATTTTTTGCCTGGGAGGGTTAGAACATATTGAAAGTTTAATATTGAGGGTGAGTCTTAAAATATTATACGCATTTTTTCGACACGTTGGTGTTGAAAGTCGCACGCGTATTTTCTCTATATTATGGTAGTTTATTAAAGCCGCGTGTCTAGGCATATCAATTGTGTTGTGCTTGGGTTGGTGAGTTTTTATTTTCCGTGCAATTTATTTGCGAGATTTTATGCGTTCAATTTTCTGTCTGGTACGGTGGTGGCAACAAATGCGGTCTGAGGGCGCATACTGCTGACTAATATGAAAAGTTGTTCCCTAATTTGTAATTTCTCAGAGGAAAGTAATGTGAAGATATCAAAAGTTGTACGTTTTCTGCTTGTTTATCGGTATGAAAAGGACCTTCTGTCTTATCTAACTCTAACTAGCCTTAATACACCATCATCAATCTCTAAATTTCATGCTACTGTTATGACAAATTTTTTTATTTCACAGCATCGTTACTTCTACTTCTTTTCGTCCTTTTTTTTTTGCCTCTTCTTGTTGTTTACTTTTATGGAATATAATGGAATGCTTATGTAAAGAAATTATGCAGAGATTTTTTTATGAATGATTTCACATTGTCTTTTCTTGTTTGTTGCTTATTGTAATATGATAAGCTTTCAAAATCAACTATTTCATTATTATAGAAGGTAAACTGACACTCTTTGGCTAAGCAGCGTAAAATATGAGGTATTTTGTAATTAGATATATCCATAAAATATTTTTACAACGCAACGTTTATTAATTAATAATTAACATATTTGTTCATTTCACATTTTTTTGCTCATAACAATCTAAAAACTTGTGCTGGTCGTAATATAACAAAATATTTCATGGAGAGGAAAAAACAAGGAGATAAAAAGTGTGGGCAGATTTTACATCGTTAATGTCAACGTCAATGTCATTTATTCTGCTAGTCACTTTTGTGTTTAGTTTCAAGAAGAGATGTAACTATAATCTACCCAACCACTTAAACCTACAACTGCCAATCGTTAAGGGTGCGTTTCTCAGAAGGACAAAGTACCATCGCAGTACCGATGACACCCACAGCCAACCCCCTAAAAACTTGTTGCTGTCGTTATTTCATTTTTATTCTGACCTATTTACATTTCATATTTTTTTCTGCTCTTTGCGCTCTCATCTTTTATACTCGTATATTTCACGTACTTTATTAAAAAAGATTTATATATTTCATTCCCGAATAGCAGTAGCTGTATCACCACCAGCACATTAATTAATTCTACACAATGTCGGTTTCGTTGCGTTACATTTTGTATGTGTGTGGTTTTAAGTGCTCTCATGTAAATGAACGTATACAGTTGTCAATGATTTTTTTTTCCTATTCGTACTTACTTCATACAAAAAAAAAATAGTTTCAAACATTACGTTTTTATTAGGATTTGTATTTCTACAACAGCAAAAAAGGTTGTTCTTAGGGAAAAGTTTATTGCCTTTAGGACAGTGAGCTTCGGTTGAACATTTTAATGAAATCCGGACCTGTATAAGGGTGTGCCTGCAGTGTTTCTTTCCTTCCTATACAATACAATACCTAAACTAGAAGTATCCTGATCCACATGTCGGATATCTCCATAACAACGTCTGGATTGTTTGCTTTGAACTAGATTGAGGATGAAAAACTATTTTTATAAGTTGGATCAGGTTTCAGGTATTGCATTTATATTTGATTAGGATTTAATGCTCAAAATTGTTATCTTTCTATAAAATGATTGGTCTTATGAATATAATGAGTATGTAATTTATGTAAGTGCATTGCAAACTATTTATCCGTTTCGCTTCGATTGATTTCGTTGAATAAAATTTGCGTTCATTTCTTAGAAAATTTATTTCGATATGAATATATAAAATGTTTATATCGTAATGAATTTGAGCAAATTGAAATGCTTTGTTTACGAGTTTATTAGAACAAAGAGCGGCTACTATAAAATACATATTCATACTTATACATGCATATATATATATAAAAAAATGTGAAAGTTACACATGCAAGTGAATTTTTTAATTGACGTCGAAAAAAAACAAACTTTTTTTTGTTGTTTTGTTAATTATATGTTAGAATGGATGGAAAGTTTGTTTTGTATGGATGAACGAATCTTTTTTTATTTTGTAGGGATAAATAAATAGAAATATAAGTTGTATAAATAAGAGGGTGGCTTTTGTTAAGACTAACACCCTATAAAAGTTAGTTTCATTGCTGTGCTAGAGATTTACGGGATGTAAATTGCTAACTGGAACTTGTTTGCATTACAGATAGTGTGTAGTCGTGGACTAATAACTCTAAATAAACATGTGGCCATTTTAATTTTAAATTCTCTCTCGCTCAAGTGCAAAGTTGAAACCAAAAGCACATGTTACATTAAGAGAGGAATCGGTAACCAGTTTTAAGGTTTACATTTGTGCGAGAGTTAAGGGCAAATGGACCGAACAATAGGATTAATCCCAAAGAGCGTGTGCGAAAGATTTTTAACATTTTCCTATAGATCGGATATGGTTTGTTTGGTTTTCGATTATTTAGTGTTGCGGTTTCAATTACATTATTTCGTACCGTATTGCCTATGGATAGATAGAATAATGACCTGGATACAACATTCGATTGATTTAGTTGGTTAGAGTGAAGGTACATACATACATAAATTGTATGTGTGTATATATGTATGTGTGCGATAGTGGAAGGTCATTTTGTTTTGTAATGCATTTCAGTTCCTGTTCTCCTCTGGCAATAGATAGATAGTAGTGCACACTCACACTTACTTGAATATTATTTGCTTCGAATAACAATGCGTCGTTCGTTATTTGGAAGCCCCTGAGCACCCTTGAGGCGCCCTTTTCTCTGAAATACAGTTCTGTTGCTTGCTTCTTTGCTCTCTACCGAGTTGTTAACGTTGCTTAGCATTTGTTTTCTAATCGGGTGCGTTTTTAACAGTCATCGCAAGAGATGAAATTTGATAATGGTATTACATCTTAAAGTAGCGACCTGGGATTAGTGCAAATGTTTGTTAAGAGAATAGCAGATCTTCTTTCTTAGATTATAATTCAATTAAACAGCAATCCGCATTTGAATTACGTCTTCTATTTAATCGTATTATACTATAGTATATGGGTGTTGTTCTATGTATATATTCATAAAACTTTTCTATTAGCACTAGTAGTAGTATAGTCTATTATTATTCGAAATTTATTTTCATTCTGCAATTTGAAACGCGTTTTAAATATCCCATCCCATCTTGTGAACGTCCTTGTACCATTTCCTTTAGTTCTTTGCCCTCTTTCTAAACGAACTACCTCCTGCCAGCCTGCAAGCAGTACACTCAACTCTTATCTTCTTTATATGACAATTAATAGATTTAATATTCATGTCCGGATTTTTACAGCCACTGTATTACACGCATTATAGAATAGATTGAACTGAATTAGACCTTTACAAGTGAAAGTATACAAATAGAATTTATTTCATTTTATGGTATGTATGCATGCGTGTAATAAAACATCTAAAATGACAACAATAACGTTTATACAAAAGGGACAACATGGCAGTTAACTTTGTTTTTGTTTTTAATTTATTTTTTATTTTAAAATTAATTATTACATTTCCATATTTCATGGTACATTCTTTGTTTGCGCGCATTCACTATTTATATACATCGACCAACAAAGCGAGGAGAAACGCATTCACTTCGAGTTCATTTTACTTTCATTTGGATTTTCTATTTATTACTAATGCGTTAGATCCAGTTTTGCTTTTAATTACAATAAGTTTATTTACATTAGCATGATGAGTTTTAATTTTATATCATCATTACTATCGACATCATTTTTTTTATTGCACTTAGGAAACTCATAAACAATAAAACGAAGAAGCTCGTTTAAAATATTCATTTTAATTTATATTACATAATCTATTTTAGATCTTTACAATTAAATATTTAATTGAACAAAGTAATTTTTAATACGCTTAGTTAGGGTGGTAAATATAGAAAGTTTTCTTTTTTTGTCGTTTCTGTTTATTCCTTTATTCCATAAGCTCGCTTTATTAATTTCCATCTTAAATCATACAAATGGATGGATGGGCACTAGACAGAAATGTTTATTATGTTCATTGTATGTTTAAAAGAAATATAAAAAAATGAATGTCGTTTAATTAAATTTTATAACATTTAGCGGTGAGTTAAGTTAATTAAAAGCTCTCGCACAGAGCGTTTAAGTAGAAGATATGATTCGTAGCATACGTAATTAATAATTTTTGCAAAGTTATAATTGTTGTGGGTTGATGGGAATTTAATGCATTAATTATGTACCTGTAGATTTAGATGTTGGTGTAGTTCACTTCGAGTTCTCTTTCTGGCATCGATTCCGAATATAATCTATGGATGGATACGGGTAGAGTTTGACAGTGAATTAAAAGTTTTTGGCTCCTAGGTTTATGTATCTTCAATGACGAATGTTTAACGTGGTCTTGTTAGGAGTTCACCACACGTGAGTAAAGTTAGGCTTCAAGTTCGTTTTGATACAACACTTTCAAACTTTTATCATAGAGTCACTGCTTTACAGTACGTCCTCGTTGAGCTGTGATAACTCTGATAGCGAAAAGTACCATTCGAACTTTATGCTTTTCTTTTCGAATTTGGTTTATATATGCGAACTCCTCTCGGAATTTTTAATATTGCTTTTTCGTACATATAATATATATTCCTATATTCTGCCACCATCTAACTCCATACTCACCTTCTCTTCATCATTCCATCTTTTATTACACCTCTAAAAAATTCATCCCATTTCCTTCGCGTTGCCTTAACAACAAACCTCTCTCCCTCTCGCTGTCTTCCTCTCGCTCTCTCCATTTCGCCATCTTTCTCTCTCTATCTCTCTCTTTCTCTTTCATAAAACTTTCCAAACTAAAACCAAATTATCAATTGGAAGTTATTACTATTTCACGCTTGAGTTGAGAGTTTGATAATATCACCAGTGCCCATATGTCATTGTTCATTTCTTAGCTGTCAGTATCATCATCATTTGACTGAAATGCTACAACAACCACCAGACAACAATATATTTATTATATACATACATATATTTGGAAGTCATTTATTTATGTTGTGCTGTTTTATGTTCGAGAAGAAGTAGGTAGTTGTTAGTTTAGAACATGCGATCTAAACTTATGCTTAGAAGCGTCCCTTGTGGATAATAAAACGTCCTAAATAATTAATGCGACCCCATCTAGAAATCTTAAATTACGCGTATCATAAGGTCGTCTTTTCAAAAGGAACATCTAAGAAGTTTCATCTTAAAAAAAAACGTTTCACATTAATCGAATAGTTAATAGATGAGAGATAGAAAGAGAGAAGTAGTCGGAAATTCAGCTCATGGGAGGATAATGGCTTCATATTCTGCGCTCCTTCTGTTTCCGTGTTGACATAATGTCTTCTACTTTTTAATATTTAATTCTATCTACCGAATAACGGAAGGAAATTTCGTTAAATATATAGTTTCGTTCTGCATCCGGAGCTTAAATACTGCCAACGAAACATATTCCAGTGGAAAAGCTATTTTTTGGGATAAGTAATTACCAATTGATTTTTTGCTTTTTTCTGTGTTGATCTAATTAATAATTTCTACTTTGGTTCAAAAAGAGGAAGTAGAAGAGGAAGAAGAAGAAGAAGAAGAAGAAGAAGAAGAAGAAGTAGAAATAGAAGGAGTATAAATTGGGATTTTTTGTCGATGGGAATTGAATTTTTAATAAAGTTCTTTTTGCACATTTTGTTTGGGGGTTGTGATGTGGGAGGTTAATGTAATTTTAAATTACTGTTAGCTGGTTGATTGATTGGGTCAAGTGGATATGCTCTGCATGTAGAAATGATTTCTCCAGAAATAGATTATGAAATGGTCATCAATCTGTTAAGTGCATATGAGTTTTCTTGTAATACGTTATGTAAGTTGTCTGTCTGTCTGCATGTGAGTGTTGTAAGGTGTTGATGGTGCTGATGATGATGATGCTGATGATATGGGAATAGGAAGTTGATAGGATGTTTAATATATAATAGAAGGATGTGTGCGAGTAAGTAATTTTCAATTATAGTTTTTGGAAATGATGTTCAAGTTTAAGGAAAGGATTATCATCAATTAAGTAGCAAGTGACGTTAGGAGCCCTTTGGGCTTAAGAACAGTGTTAGATGGGATGGATTAGGTTTGTTGCAAAAATGTGTTTGTTGAAGCGTAGCTTAGAACTTGAGGCGATAATTGTTTGGGGTAAGATTGGCAGATATTAGTGAACAGTAACCAATGACCAATGACCAATGGGCAAGAGTAAAGGAAATGGTTACAGTTATAGTGGTGTTACGTGAGGCCATGAATCAATATAGAGCTATAGCGCCATGTTGCCACATCTAGATGTAGTGAGTACATGGGGGAGTGGGTCTGCGTTGCAATTTATACGTGCTGTTAGGAAACCCTTAAAAACCCCTGTAATAGCAGAAATAAAGTAAGAAACTCGATTCCGGCCGAATAGAATTTCAAGCAGGCTCAATTCGCCTCGGGCCTGCTAAAACTTGCTGTTTGATTGATGCCTCAAATCATACCATCGCGCATTTCTAATGTGAATAATTCATCCAGGAATTCACTCGCACAAAATTCAATTACACATAAACTTACCTTTTTATGCGCACACTCCTGCCCGTTTGCTTTATTGCAGAGAAATATTATATTATAACCAAATTCCTATTCAATGGTCTAGAAAATTAACCGCGAAATCTAAACAGATTTTCTTCCCTTGATTCTGACATATATTTACTTATATACACATCTCAAATGAATGCATCATCACTCCTACACTTTCATCCATTCAACCATTCATCCATCCATATCCATCCATCCATCCATCCAACCATACGTCCGTCCATCGAATGTAATGCGTCATTGCACGAGGGTAATTAGACAATAACACGGCAAGGGATGTCCATACATAGAATATTACCACTTCAAAATTACTTTAATTGCCTTTTCCACTTATAATATAATTTAAAGATCCGTCTTTTTGGACCCTAGTTAATTATTCCCTTTTGTCCCTTTCAATAAACCGCAACTAAATAATATAAAACGCGAGCACGCGTCACTTATCTCTTTAATCCGAACAAACTTTATTAACGCTACCGCCATCACCGCCCGCCACTCCGATTCTCTGTCAGATTTCAAGAAAAAACTCGCAATTTTTTTTCATCCCGTTCAACGGATCTTGATAGATTTTTTTATTGTTTCTCTTTAAAAACATATATTATGTCGCAGCGAGTGTTTTTTCCTGTTCCAAAGGCATATAAAATTGTTTAAAGCGAGTCCCTTGAGTGCAATAAAAATGAAATCTTAGACCAAATCAATATCGTCATTTATATAAATAACCAGAATAAAAAATTATGTATTTCGTTTTAGTAGAGCTACTAACAGAGTCGATTAACTAAATTAGCATTTAACTCCCACAAATTGACCACAATGAAAACATAATTTTAGAGAAAAATAAACTCTAAACTGCTCAAAACGAAAGAGCTAGATAAAATTATGATGCAAATGAATTTAAACAATTGTTACACAAGGTTGTAGATTTAACAAAGCATCAACCTACTACTAAAACCTTGCACCTCTATTAACTTTAATAAATAAAACGATGTATTTTCTTCCTGTTACAATAATTCAACTAAATAGAAGATAATCAAAATTGAAATAAAATTTTTAATTACCGTTGTACATTATAGAATGATAATGAAGCCGATTATTTCTAACCTTATCACCTTAACACCTTCATTGGCCTTTGAAAGGTGTGTCCACTCAGGACATTTTCTTAATGGAGTAATTATTCCTGTAACTTTAATTTAATAATCTGAACGTAATTACACGAACACTATATGTAAAAAAGAAAAATGATTATTTATGTACGAAGATCGTCTCATTCATCACATCTTCGACCACTCTGATGTACGAACATCGAGAAGTTTAATTGCAGCGGAAATTAAATCAACCGCGCAAAACGAACATTTTTTGCCTACACAACAAATTACTCCATAAAAACAATTATAAACGTACTAGGGAAGAATAGGCGGACAGATCTTTATTTAGTGATCTCACTGAGGGATATATTCGCGTATGTATGTATTTTTTTCGAATGCACTTATCCCACACTCACGATAAATTAAAATTTATTCTGCCAAATTCAAACTGAAATGTGTATTTGTTTAAACAAGAGATTATGCATAACATTTTCCATTTATTTGCTGCATAAATAATATTGTTGACTGTATTCATTAGCATTAAATTTTATTTCATAAAAGTGTAGGCTCACTAGATACGTATTTTAATGAGTACATCCAATTTCACAACTATCTTATTACTTATGTATATATAATGTTAATATTTTACTGACTTCTAAGGCTCATATCTATTATCTTTTCAACGTTAACAGATTTCTAAATCTAAATGCATCGTTGCTTCTTATTCATATACACACACACACATCCATATATAAATTTAAATGAAAAGTTTGCAAGCAAGAAAACACTTTAGCTCTTTAAAATCAATTATTCTTGAATACTATTTGAATTTAAATGAATTTTTTGCTTACTTAGTAAATATGAGAAGCAATAATAATTGTTGAAGACTTAGAGAATTTATATTAATTAAAATTTATTCAATATTTATGATTTTTTTTTTGCATTTACTTTATTCTATATATAAGTTATTATATATTTTGTGCGTGTCCTTTATACCCACACGTTTAGAGTAACTCTCGCGTGTATTCCCATCACAATCTATCGTTTGGTAATGCGCTACAGCCCGCTATAATATCATCTGTCAGCCAGTGTCAAGTTAGCGCTTTATATCGTCTACGTCTAACATTAACGCACTCAGAGATATTTAAGCTTAAGTAGGAAATTAAAACCTCATTTTTGAAATTTTGACTTAATTAGTTTAATTTCTATTAATCCATTAAGAATTTTACGTTAATAGTTCTTAAAATGATTGGATAATCACTCAAAAGTCATTAATTAAATTTAATTTAATGTATTTTATTTTTTATATTGATGAGGTGTTTTGTTCCATTCGTTTTTATCTATTAATGATGTGAATGTGTGCAAATATTTATTTAAATTATGATTTTGATTGGTGATTTAATATGTATTATGAATATGCATCATCAAAATATTGTTTTTACCCTTGGGAGAAAGTTATTGTTCATATTTATTAGTTATCACAATAAAATCTAATTTGTAACGTTTAATTAATAAATTTACATGTGAATACTATACATTGATGACAGTTCTTCAAAATTACTTTTACTATCAAATATTTAACACTTAACTACATCATACAGGATGAAATCAGCAATAAAATAATTTCTAATAAAAGAATTTTATGTTTTATTTCCATTTTCGTTATAAAACTTTTTTGTAATAAAACAAAACTAGCATACTTGAATCTTTATATAGGGAGAAAAAAACTTTAATGTTCGTTTTCAATTTTTTTTATTAATAAAAGTTTGTAATATTAACTAATAATTGTTGTGCTCGATAGCAGTATACATTTTCTAAATGGGGAACAAGTTGAAAAGAAAGTATTGTCACATTTTTCATATTTCAATCATCCAGACACGCTTTCAATCGAACAAAAGTGCTGAGAAAATTCGTTTTGAACATTTCACGATTTTATACATCCAAACCAACACGTTATTAAAAAGTTAAATTATTAAAAGTTTATTTGGAAAGAATAGATTTTTTCTATGTATTTCTAAAGTAGGGGTTTAAAGTTGTCTATAAAGCCATAAAAATACCTCTCTATTTGATAATATATAATCATATTACACTAAAGCTTAGAAAAGCTAAAGGTTGAATAATATCAAATATCTCTTTAATTTAAAATCCTATAAATTTTATTTATCGCTATTTCTAGGTTTGTTTTATTTCTGTAACAAATTTGCGCGGAAATAAATAGAAAGTTTCATATTTTTCCATTCAAATATAGCAAAATGCAAAACGAATAAAATTTTTCATAGTTGTTCGGTTGTAAATTGTACATTAAACGAATTTAACAAAACATTTCATTTGAAATTTATCATAAAAGCAAATAATTTACGAAATTGAGAAATTATTGTTGCTTGTTTTGCGTAACGATGTTAATGAAATGGTATCGCTTAGAATTAAGTTTGAAATAAGTGCAAAAATTGATCGATTTCACTTTTATTTGAATTATCGTCACTTTCTTTAAAAAATCTATCCTGTTGTTATCTAGCCTAATTTGTACTTATCTTAAATTCCTATTAAACGTGAATAATGGAATTGAACAAAAACTAGGACAAATCATAGAACCAGTAAAAGGGAATTCGATTACTATCCTCTGATAGAAATGATTTGAAAGGGTAAAATATATCTAAGGGTTTTTTATATGGCTATATATAGTTGGGGTTAAAGTATAATTGTGTATAGGATAAAGCTTTTTCTGATAGTCTCAGTCAAAAACATTTACTTTTTCATTTAATCTAATTTATTTATTTGCTGGACCTTACAAATTTTTCATTTTGTTTATACGTATAAAAATTTTTTCACCAACGTCGTGAGACGAATATTTAATAATACCGGGAAACGTCTAGCGAATTTTAGCTGATGTTAGGTTTCAGGAAATATTAATTTTCGTCAACACACGTATTAAATGTACAGGGCGAATCTATATTAGGAAAATCTAAATTGACTTTGTTAAATGATCGAAAAAACGATACATTTCATTTTATATTTTATGAATATTTATGAAATATGAGGCAAACATGATTAATATATTAAATTCAATTTCAAAATATTTTGTTTCGTGTAATGTTTGGTTATCCCTGTATATGGAAATACGTAATGTAATTTTATTTTATCAGAGAATCGTTTTGTTCTTTTTAGGATATTAAAATCATAAAAGCCTGTTCACTGGTGTCGAACTAATTTCTCGTAATAAAGGTCACTTTGCGTCGATTTAATTTACTATAATGCATAAACATTTAAAAGTACACAATTTGCATTTATAATTATAATTAAATAAAAAGTTAGAATTTTGTTTGCGCAACAAATAGTTGAAGTGCTCATAGACGGATTCATTAGTCATACCTCAATCTAATATTCATAATTTCTGACTCAACGCATAATACACTAAGTAATTATCAGTATTTATTAACTTATAATTCTTTTATTATGAACATGTTGCAATTAATTACATTTTACAATCATTTTATATACCTATGTATGAACATAATTCTTTTTGTTTTGATTAAACTGGTTCAGACAAGAACAAAAAAAAATTATAATTAATTTAAGTTAATCGATTAAAACCTGTTTGATGTGCAATTTAATTTAATTTAGCAATTGTTATATCAAGTAAATACTTAGTGTGTCAAAATGAATTTTTTATCGCGCATATATTTGCTAAATTTATGCAATGCATATTCACAATTTCTAGGAAAATGTTTATCAGTTGAAATGTCGTAAAATGTTTATTGATGTCGGTGAACATGTTTGTGCAAATTTTACTTTGATAGATATTATGACGTTTTCATTAAATCGAACGATATTTTTATGTGCTTATGAAATTTATTATTTTGTATGAACTTTTAATTTATTTAGCTTTATTATGTTGAAAATCTAATGCCATGGATTTGCCAACATTGGTAGCTTTGGTATTGAAGCCTATCTGTTGGCCACACATTGCACATTTCATGCTTGATTGTCTTTGGCACTATTTACCAAAACTGAAAAGCTGTTAATTAATATCTCATATGATAAATAATCTATTTTAAAGTAAATCAATTTTCAACATAGTTTATAATGTCATTAAAATGATATGCTGTTTATGGCACGAAATTATGCAAGTGACCAAATTCTTAAATAATTTTAGTATACGATGACAGTATCATTTAACAGAAACCAACATCATTTTTTTGTACGAAATAGGAAATAAAATGTTTTACGATTGTCTTTAGGTAGCCGTTATTTCCAATTATAATTTACTTTAAGGTTTATGAAGCTATCAAAACGTACCGTCATTTTGTTCCTTCTTTTTTTCATTTTGACCAGCAGCCGGATTATTTCTTAATTAATTAATTACATACCTTTACGCCTTGGCTCTAACTTTATTATATTTTCACAACGTGTCAACTCTATTTATTTACTATATATCTATATCATGGACATGGGAAAGTTTAAGTGCATCTATGAGTATTGATTTTCAACCAGACTCATAAAAATCGTTACCACGTAAAAGTTTTAGTAAAAAATTTTCATAAAATGTTAATTTACATCGAAAATCCATTAATGATACTTTATTGTCGAAAATTCGATATATATCATAGCTGGCTCGCTTTTCCAAACCTATTTTTATTGAATGGTACCTATAAAAAATTGCTACGGCCCAACAATGCGTTACATGCTAATTATTTTATTAAATCATTTCAACAGCAAACTAAAAACAGCTGAATATATCATTTAAATAACTTTATTTAATAAAATTGCATAATCCTTCGTCATTTTTTTTATTACAATTGAATTACAAAAGATAAATTTATATTCAATTATGGATGATTTAATGATAGTTTAATTTAAATATATTGCATTCATCCTACACTTAGTCAAGTGCAGATTGATACGGGTATTATGATTTTTTATTATTGTTGTTGTTGTTGAATGCTCTTTATAGATAATGTTACAAATTTTCTATTGCCACTGAAAAAATAATAAAACTTTCTCATACATTTTCTATCTAATAATTATAACTCGATTAGGGACATATACATTCACTTGTTTTATTTTATTTTTTCTTGTTGTTATTGCCAGTCATTTTGTCTGCTAACTCCAATATTTAGTTTTTATGTCTTTTTAAAATTGTTCTAAATATATACGTAAATTGTTTTTATATTATTGAATTGTCTGTAATTGATATGATCGTTGTTGTTGTTGTTGTTGTTGTTGTTGAACTTTTGTTATTCTGTTTAGTCATTATTTTGTCTACGTCTTATCATAAATTAGCTTGAAATCCCTTTAGCCAAGATTCTGCTATAAGAGAATAAGTATAAACATAAATAGTTGTGAAATTATTGGTGATTTGCCTCGGTGAACGTTCTTCTTAATTAATTTTGATTAGATTTGCATTTGCATTGAATTTTGTGGAGAGCTTATCTGAAAATTCTTCTCATCTGAAAATTTATCGACTCATTATTACTTGAGCTTTACGCTTAAGTGTTGAATAAAAATATGGATTTTAGAAATTGAGGTTCAAAAATGTTAAAGTCTTCTTAACGTTAACAAAGTTTTATAGCGATTGTTTTGAAGTTTAATTTTCTACGAAAAAATGCTTTTCAAAAAAATTACTTTTCTTAACTCTTATTTTATAAAATTTATTCATACAGCGGAATTTTTTCCTACAAAGTAATATACCCATAAGAAAATTCAATTTTCTTATTCAGTTTTATTTTATATAAATAATAATTTTAGTGCAGTGCAAACGTCAGAGATTTTTATTCATTCAAAATTGATTTGTTGATAACAATTTACGGTTTAATAAATGGTGCCAAATGTATATCACGTCAAACAACTATATAATATTTATTTTTATATAATAATCAACACAATGCACAATGTAACAGAATTCATTCTGTAAAATAAAATCTACAAGCCACTAAAAAATAAATATGAGAACATATTGCACTATTAATTTTGACATAACTACATAAATTACTTTAATGCAAACATTAACAGCTGAGATGAAAGTGTAACAACATATTAGTAATTTGTTGCAGAGAGAACAGAGCAGAGCACAAGGTGTGTGTAAAATACAGGACATTAAATTTTGACGAGCTTACAAAAAAATACAAGGCGAAATAATAAAACAACGTTAACATTGTACGACATTGTTCTTTAGAATTAGAACAAAAATGTTGACAAGATAGATGTGATATGATAAGAATATATGAAAATTTAATAATCTAAGCTCTATATTGATATATAAAACAGGTTCAGTCGGTATGCCACGTCACATTGCCAATAAATTCATGCGCAACCGGTTCAATGTGCCGACAAAACATTGTGAACAACACTTCATATTAAATTAATACTCGTTATGCACATATATTCACTAAAATTAATTCCATTTTAACCCTTCACATCTACTCAAGTCGCCTATTCGTTGAATTTATGCTATTTTGTTAATTGTTGTTCATTATACTCTAAAATAGTGCATAATGATCCTGGAGGTGAAATGAAATAACAATTACGAGAAGAAAATATAATTTCTTTGTTAAATAAATTTTGTTTTTTACTTCTTTTTTTGAAATTTTCTTTTCAATTAATTTAGCAAAGCAAAGCAAAGTCATATGCTAAAAGGAAAGATTCATCTAAGCAAGTTTAAAGAAGTTTTGTGGTAGACTTTGTATAACCTTTATTAGCAAACATTTTGAAATTCAGATTTTTTTCAGCAATAATTCTGAAGAGTTCTCTTAGAAAATGCTTGCATGAACTTTTAAATTTCGTTATGCTTTTGAGGAGTTATAAGTATTTAAACTTTAATATCAAATATTTTGCGCTAATATAAATGCAATTTTTCATAATATTTATATAAATATACAATATACTTATATATAACAATCAAATATAAATAGTAAACAATATTTTTCAATTACAAAAGGTAAAGAAGGAAGGAGGAATTGTTTCTTCGACTTCTGATACAACCTTAGATTGATTTTCAAGCCAGTTGTCATTCTCAGAAATTATAACAATATTGAGTCATGCATACAAACAGATTCAGTAAATTTTTATCGATAAAAAATGCAATAAGTGTGCATATTAAATTACTTTCCAATATAGATATTTCTAGATTGAAATAAATATATTGTATAATACAAACTATACAATCTAGTTCTCATAAATAATAAATTCATAAACAATTAGAATAATGTCGGTCACTTTTTATTAGAAAATGATTTTGGTGTTTAACAAACTGGCTAATTTATTGTAACCGTAGAGTGATATGTTTGTGTATCAGTATATAGGTGTGTCATTTCAATTAAATAAAATGAAATATCGGCCGAGTTAGAGTCAATTTCACTTTCACACCAACCCACAATAAAATGATATAGTTTTGTTTCTTTAATAAATTAAAACCATTGCAAATTCTTTTTCTTTCCACCGATAAACATCTCATAATTGGAATTAACTCATTTTAATACGCATTTAAAATTTGCGGGGGCAATGAATTTTTACAGTAGACGTCATTTTAAGGATTATGTTTTAAGCTATCAATGTGAGCAAATTCGATTAAGATTTCAATTAAAATGAATAAATTATTACTTATGACAATTTTGAAACTTAACTAATCACTATTGAATAGAAAAAGGTTAATTTAGTTTTTTTTTTGTGGCTTTTTTGTCAAGACCACTTCAATTAAATTCAAGCTATTTTTCTATAGAGGATGTTTGCTTTTCGGGTAGGTCGTAAGTGTGTAACGTTAATAAATGCGGGTTCATGTTTTTCTTTAGTAGAAAAGTTGTTGCCTCGTTTGCATATTGTGGCTGTGTAGAGGGTTTAATTCCGTGTTCTGTATTCCAATTATACGTAGGATTTGCAAGAGATTTACTAATCTGTCCCGATGGATTCTTTTCTCCTTTTTTGCCTCTCTTCTGGCCGCTATGTTTCGGAGGTATTTTATTTGTTTATGTATTATCTCGATAAGATTAGTGCGTAGGAGTGAGTATGTTGTATTCTGTTTATAAACCATTAAATGTGTTGAAAATTAGGTGGTATTATGAATGAACAAGGGCTGTTGATCCACCTGTATAGGAAGCAGGAATTATTTTTAATTATATTTATTTTAATTAATAGTTGTTCTATATATAGAAAAGATTTTTGTTGATAATTTACTCACCTACACAAAAATTAGCATAAATTTTACAGTCGCTTTATTCCAACCGATTAGAGCCTAGGAATTTGAGTAAATATTATGTAGGTGGTGTTAATTTTTTATTGTGCTAACTTATAAGCAGCTAGATTATTGGTTTTGCTAAAGTTTCTAAAGTTTGGTTGAATGGAGTTTAGTGTTTGCTTATTAATGTGTTGTAATATTTTTTCTTTAAGTATCTTTTTTTTTTGCTTTTTTGATTTATTTTATTGACGGGTCTGATTTGAAATTGTACATGTAGAAAAAAAGGGAGCGGTTTAAAGAAGGACGATTCAGAAGTCCTAATCAAAGTAATTTGTATTCTACCACTATTCCAGTTCGCGTTTTCATTTGGTCCGATATCAAAGTATCTACGTTTTCTGAATATAACTCTTATGATATATCTTATAAAGGCGGTAGTTTTCTTTATTTCTTTATAGCTCAATAAACTTATTTATTATTACAATTTTATTTGCGATGCGAACAGGAAGTTTTGCTGAAATTAGGCGAGTCAACATCTCACGTACAGGCACGTACGATCGTTGCATTCAGTTGTAATGTCATCATGTAATGTAAGAAGTGAGGAGGAAATTTAATAATGTGCTGCGATATAAGAGAAAAGCGTCGTGTGCACACCTGTTTTTACGGGATAAGAGGGATATAAAAATGAATCGTTAGCAACGAAACGGGATGTCGGTGTGTGTGGTGCTGCTAGCTGCTTAGTTTCTGGTATGCTATTTTCGAATCGAAATTGTCGCCCGGATAAGGGTAGTTGCCTGATTGTAATGATATTTCGAGCATGAGTTTAGCCGATAGCAATGAAGGAGAGAGTGAAAAGGCGCATGAATGGTATGGAGATCATAAAATGCGAATGTTAGATTTGATGGTGCATGCATATTGATTCATGAAGTTAATTGCGTGATTTCTTCCTTATTCAAAAATTTTTCGATATGATGATATTTTAATGTATACTTTTTATAAGTACGCCTCCTTTAAAATCTGGCATTTAATACGTTTTCTCAAGTTCCTTTTGTGATCTCTCGTAGCGCAACCAAACTCTTAAAACTACATTAAAAATTCCAAATATCTCACCGCCTTGATCAATATTGCTTTCGAATGAATTGCGCACACTTTGACGGCCCGGAAAACGTCTCAACCACTCTATCTATCCCATCCAACCAGCCAAACCATCCACCCACTCATCCACTATTCCATTGGGTTATTTCAACTCTCGCTTCTTCAGCCTCCAGCTTGCAACAGATATCTTCAACTTTATTACTTGCCAATCTACATAGTTGAACTTCTTCTTCGTCCATGTAATCCACCTAAAAAAATATAAATAATTCAATCATTTATAGACATTTTGGTGGCTGCTAATCTAATAATAATTAGAAGGAAAGTGAAAAACAAATAATAAACGATGAGACGGAATCGTTTAATTGTAAGAGTTAGCTATTTAATGCAAATGAAATCTTCAAATAATTTAACTGCTATTAAAATGAATGAAGTTTCTTTAAAAAAAGTTGCTGTTGTTGGATCTTAATGATCCGAATTTTAACTACTTTTTATTATTTTTCCGTACTGTGAATTGTAATGCGATTAGTTTTTATTATTCAAAGAGACAGAGGCCGGAGCTATAATATCTAAAAAATAAAAACTGTTATCTGGGTTGAAACATCCTCGGGTCCATTCTCCTTTCATTTTTACGCAGTGTAATTAGTGTAGAGATATCTGACATTGACCCCTTTTCACTTTTTTTTTGAGTGTTGAATGAAAGAAGAACGCAGAAAAGATGGAGGATGCTGTGTTACGAGACGTTGCGTGGGCGCTATTGTTTTATATGAATTTTAAAAGCCATTCCGGCACAATAATGCATATGATGAGTTATTTTTATAGTTCTTGCACAACTCCCATATTCCATATTGTTTTCGTGAAAAAGATTGTGTAGGCATTCATTGCTTGAATCTATTTAGCTGGAATATGCCATTTAGCAATTGCATTTACAAACAACAAATTTCCATTTAAAACTTGTTTATTTATATCAACGAACGAACAAAAAAACAACATTTTCCATTTTATTTGTGTTATTTATACCTAATAGGTGATTAATTGTTTGCAAGTTTATATCAGTCATATAATTATGAACTTGTTTAAGCTGAAATTAATATTCTTTTGATACAAAGGCTAAAAATGTTCGTCGGTAATTTACTCATTCTGATATTACTTTGATAAGACACAAATAAATTACTGTAGCTCGTTGGAAATGTATCTTTGGTGCAAGCTGAATAGGTTGATTTTAAAATAAAAGCAACGCTTTATTCACATATAGGTATAAAATGGTAAAATGAAGAGCAGTCAGAGCAAAGTAGACTATTTTGGATTTTATGTGGTTAAGATTTTCTAACTCTATACACATACGTAACTTTTTATAGCATTTTATAAGCTTTCCTTTACCATTTTCTTTCTCTCATTTTCCTTTTTCATGTATGTATATATTTTCTACAACAAAACATGTGATATATTTTCATTATAGAGGTGAATCAACACTTCTTAATATTGTGGATTATATTATACTATCTAACTGATTAGGATACGTGCATAATGTCCTAGCTATGTCCTTGCAGCGCTAGTGATGTTAATGCTGCGTCTTTGGAGAGACGGAGAATTGAGAAACGGGCTTTTACTAAACCTGTTAATCTTATTGATTTACCACCGTTGCGATGCAAATAGAATATCTTTGTGTTTATAGCTGGAAACCACTCGGCACATCATTTTATTTCCGCTTTCCATCCACGTCCGAACAATTTTATCCCCAGCCAATAATAGCGCACGCATATTTAATATTATTACAACATCACATCACTTAAGAACGCGTCAGATCGACGAGAATGGAAATTCTTTAAAGCAGCTTTTTAAACTACAAAGTAAACAAAAAATCAATCGATCAAATCATCTATCAGAATCAAGCATTATAGTAATGCGAGCGCGCGATACATTCAATTATCTAAGGATAGAACTTTTGACAAGTTTGTGTTTTGTAATTTGTTAAGTGTAATCGAGCTGATCGAGAATAATTGCAGGTTAAAGCACCTGATCAGGGTTAATATCTGTACCATCACTATGCAGTCATTTCTTAAGCTCCATATTAATACCTTGGAATGTTTCACATGGGGAAGTTAGACGCACCCTAATACAAATCCTATTGTACTCAAAGTGATTATTCACAATACTATTATGCCACCATCGTCTTATATTATGAACGATATATTACATATATATTTCTTCCTTCTCTTTCTCTCCCTCTCCCTCTCTCTTTTATTTTGTAATTAGAGAGTGCGTGAGTGCAGTTATGGTTCAAGCAAAACTATTTTGATATTGACTTTATATTATTATTAAAGGTCTAACGAAACATGTCATGAATTATTGTACTTTTTATTATCGTTATATACGCTCACAAATGCTTTTTCCTAGAAAATACTTCTTTTTTGTTACTTATTCGCTTAGCTCATTAAAGAAATTCTTTTATAATAATGGACATTGTCCGCACTTCCTCGCTTCTCATAATAATTTTGCGGCAAAGCGTATTGACGAAACAACTTAAGCTGGTCACAACTCATAAAATGAAAATCCTCTTGTGGTAAAGCATTAATTAAAAGTAGCTACAATTCTTGTTTTATCGTTCCAAGTAGCACTCGACTTATTTAACCACTTTTGTCCTCTGACTCGAGTAAGATTTTATAGAAAATTATGCATTAGTATTTCATTTTCCACATTGAAGGAAATGTATGCAAAGAGTCATATTTGTCATTCCGGACATATCAATTGAAAGAGAATTTGAGTTGAGTCGAAGAGAGTAAACTCATTGTCTAAAGTTATTGCGACCCGTTGTTAAATGAGAAGAGTTTCAAAGAAGCAAATTCGAGTGCTTTAATTTGCAGCTGTTGTTATTCAGCTGCATCTAACTGCTTCCGAGTTTCTCGCTTTGTTTTTAGATTTGCTATTTCTTTAGAATTCATAGACAGTTCCACCTATAAAATTTCAAAAAGAAATATTTAAACAGAAATCTTTAAACCCACGTATTGAATAATGTACAGTTTCTGTATGTTGTTGTATGTTTGCTTGTGCTGGTCGTGCATTATTCGCTGCAATAATTGATCTTCCTTGTGTTGACCTGCGATCATTCGCTCGGAACAACACTTAACTTCTAGCTCTCTAATGTTACACTTTTCCCACGTTACCTATTTTATCATACCATCCAAGAAAATCTTTTTTTTTTCTTTTCTTACCATTCCTTTAATCTTACATCATCATATATCACACTAGTCGAAGCGAAGTTTAAACTAATTGCTCTTTAATAATTCGAATCTTGACTGGTAGGTGATTGAGATATTAGTTGTTATTTGAAAAGATGGTTTTCTTTGATTTGAGTGAGTGAATGAGTGAGTGAGGGAGTAAAGAGTGAAAATTATTAAATGATGGATTAGGATAAAATAAAGTGGCAAAAGGCAGCAGCATACGTGTTTGTTTGCTTGCCTGGTTGTTGGTGTTGTTTGCTACTTAGCTGGTTGGTACTTGTTTTGATAAACTTCTTGTGCTTCTCTTCTTCCTCAACTGGGTGCTTAATATTGTGCAAATCTTTAGAAGCAAGATAACGCCAGAAAGTTTTCATCCCCAGTTGTATTTAAAGTTTCGTTGTGATGAAACAACTTGACGGATATAACTTTCCTCCCCTTTATTTCATTATCAAACAATCCGTTGTTAGTTTACTTGTATTAGTTAATAGATCTGTGTGATGTGAGTTGAATTATGATCTAATCTTCTAGTGACTTTGGATCTTTCTCATCGTCAGATAGAAGAGTATATACGAGTATCTGTGCAAATTACCTCACAAATCAATTTTACGATGAAATAAAATCCGTTGCAGGAATTTCCTGCGGTAAACACACCATATCAGATGCAACATCACGGAATTCAGGCTTACGACACAGTCAATTTGTCTTTATCGGTTCACCTTTGCTCTAACAGCAACCTAACCTACCAATACTGCTTCAACATTAAAAGTACGAAGCATCTGTGCATTGCAGAAAACAGTATGCAGTATGCACTCGTATTTTGATTAATCTTTCACAAATTGCAATAATGATTAATAGCTCTTTGAACTTGTACTTTGTGCATTGCGTACAGATGAAGAATTTTTGAAACGATTTTAGGCCGTTATTCATCTGGTAAATCTCTCCAGGTTGTCGTGATTGGATTTATGTTTTATTTTACTTCCGCAACGCAACATCTCATTGTTGTAATCTAAAGCCTTTTCCGTTGTACATTGTTGTTTCATCCTTTTCTCCTACCTGCGAAGAGGTTGCTGTCCGTCCACCCAACCTGCTTGTTTGTCCCCCTTTTCTAAGTCATATATTACGTCGACAACGGAGAGCAGGGCAGCTCTCATTAGGTTAACCCTGATTAACCCACGTTTGCATAACAAACTATATGCAAACTTTACTCTATCTTTATTCTGCTAGTTTATGTAATTTATGAATATTGCTGATTCCATGCGATTAGAATGATAATAAGAGTTTTTCGGTTCAAGTGTTGCCGTTGTCTTTGGTTGGGACGGTTACAGTCTCTAACTGAACCAAATGCACATATTCTCACGATCTTTTCCACTTTCAGAAAGAAAGATGAAAAGAATGAAAAGCGATAGATCTTGTTGTGCATTGCTATATTTTAATAGATAGATAGTAGGATGTGGTATGGTGTGGTGTGACTGCATCAGCACGATTTGTAATTACTCAAGCAGTCGCCCTCCTGAAAGAAAGAAGACCAATCGACCTGGCCTTCTTTGAGTTCATCGTAACTTCTCGTCCTCTCCTATCGTGAACTAACTCCTGTCAAAACTTCACTTCAGGATGCTATTTCTTTGAATAATGAAAGGCGCGCGCTCGACCGTGATAATTATGAAAATAGCCATCACTAGCACTATTTGTATATATCTCAGCACGGAACAGACCGCAGCAGCCTACTCATTCTAATACAACATCATACATCTTACATCTTACAATTAGAGTGTGCACTAATACGTATCATATCTTTGTAATTAGAACTAATAACAGAGCAAAAATCTATATACTCTATAATGTCGCATTGATTTCAATAATTGTAGGTTTAAGAGTCAAAAAACTTATTATGCTGTATGCGGTACGGTATATTATGCCATCATAACATCCGTACCTTTATGGTGTAAAAGAAGGATAGGGTAGTTGTTGGTGGGGTCGGGGAGGGATAGAGAATGTGAAATGAATAATGCAAACGTGCTAGGTTCTCTAGCATCAGCAGCAGCAGCCGTTCAAGTTCATGCATAGGGAATGATGCATATGAAAGGTGATTCTAATTTTCAAAGGTGTCTTAGATGGCCCTCCTCTCACTTTTATTATAATTTAAACGAAACCACATGAATGTTTAAACACTCATGTCATATTCTAGTTACTATTTACCGTATTCATGCATGTACATTTTATGGCATATGTCAGAATAATTCACCTGAGTATTTCTGTTTGTTTTTAGAAACTGCAAACTATCGGAGAGGACTTTTGCGGGCTGGATGTGAACACACCATTGGGAGGTGAATTGCCAGTTGCTGCCGTGCCTGTGTTACCCTTCTCTACAAGACTGACGGCTGTCGCAGCAACGTCTACAGGCGATTTTACTGTTGTATTCATCGGCACTGCCACGGGACATCTCAAGAAGGTTAGTACTATTTCTATATTCCCTTAACGGCCCTCGCGACTGGTGTTACACATCTTAGTTCCCCTGCCACATCTAAACCATTTTTTTTTCGCCGTACACAATTTTGCAATAGCTAGGTATGCGCACACGATGCTTTTCAATCCATCAGGTTTGCGTGACAAGCAATTAAACTTTTATTTCCTACCTAATATATTTTAAGCATAGAAAATCGAGCAATTACCGATTTTTTCTTTTCTTATATAGTATATAAAATATTGGGGAATTGCTTTTCACAAGTACAATGTTCACATGCGTGAGAAAGCGTTGAAACGAGAAGGAAGTAAATATTTTTCGAGGAACGATGTTGTCATAAGAGAATTCTTCAAGAAAATCTTGTCAAGTTGCATTGACAAGTTCAATTTTCAAAGATCTATCGGTATTTCAAATTTGACGTAACTAAACCGTAATAAAGCGCAAACATATATACGTACACAATGTTTTATTTTGAAAATATTGCTACAAAGTAACTTTACATAAGCATCAGAATTCAACATCGTGCTCTTAACTCTTTACGAGCAATCTTTGCGCTACGTACGCTAGTTTTATGAATATCCTGACCGTTTCGTTCCATCCTTATACTAAGATCTCTTTAGATAAAACTACATAAATAAACAACTTGCGGAATCCTATTAATATTATTATATCTACTAGTTAATGTCTTCGCATTTATACCATTTGGTCATTTAATTATTCCGAAAGGGGAGAAGAAAACCCTACGCTATTCTATAGATATATAATTAAAATAAAGATTAAAACTTTCCGCATTTTCGTTTCTTATTATTATTGTGTCTTCACGCAGTGTTTGTTCTATTTTTCTTATTTCTCTCTGCTCTTTAGAGTTTTTTTTCAATTTTGCAATGTCGATGGTGGAGAAGTATTCAATGTCGAGTCGATAATTAAATCGACGAGGTGTAAATGCAATCGGAAAAGACGATATGGCCCGATGGCGCTTTCGCTCAATACTTTGCTTTTATTTAACAAAACATTTATTATGTATAGACATTTTCTTAGCTAATTACTTTTTGTACAATAAGATGCAACTCAACAGACTGTGAAATTGATCTATTCATATTTGAAATATTAAGGCGAAAACACTCCGAACTAACCAGTCTACACCTCATCATTCAATTCATCATCATTTATTAATAAGCCCATTTAAAATCGTATTTGTATATGAGCCAGTAAAACTGCAATCGTACGTAGATGTAGATATTTTTGCCCTGGTATGTATCATGTCTTAAATATATGCATGAAGTCAAAGGCACGCCCCAGGACAATGTAGGCGAGTGTGGGGCATCAAGCCAAAAGGAAAACAAATACAAGATTTTTTTCTATACATGAAACAACTAGACAGGGAAGACATTAAGCTTCTGGGGATTTTAAAATCTATTCGGAAAGATTGAAATGTACAAGGACGGGGTTTTCATCTAGGTTACTATTAGAAGTCTAAAAGTTATACATAAAAATAAATCTATTTACAATTTATTGTTCAATTTGTAGGATGGGAAAAATTATTAGTTGATTGGTGCGATGTAGCTGCATTTAAAATTTAATTGTTTTTTGAATAAAATAATTAAAGTGATACTTTGTATATTTTATACACAATATAAATAAATTTACGTATACATACGGTTTGTGAGTTTAGAGCCGCGGTTTATCGTTGTTCACGACGAGTAAAAGTAATCAGGGACAAGAAATTACTAAACAATTTGCAATTAATTTAACTCGTAACGCGCGCGCGACTTTACTAGCTCACTATATCTACAGGTTTTGTGTAAGCGAAAAACTGGAAAGCGATACGGATAGCAATAACTTTAAAATGCGAGGGTAGATCACATAGGAAAGGGTAATTCCACCGAATAGTATAGTTAATTAGGAACATCGCGCTCAGGAGACTCAGACTAAATTCAATTTAACGATCGGAATTAGTCTCTTGTATACAGAGGATTATTGTTATCGACAAGCCTAACAGAAACTGATTGCTATTCTTTTACGTATCTATCTATCTATATAAAGTTTTTTTTCGTGCTGTTCTTGTTGTTATTACCTTCTATTAGACGAACAACAGCTGTGGAACATCCAAACAGATTGCTAACAAGTTTAACCAAATCAAATTTTCTATATATGTGGGTCTATCTATGGGAAGATGATTTTTAGCTGAATTATATATCTTGAGAATGGTCTATAAATGCCTCAACGTCCGAATTTGTCCTCTTTTAACCCCAACTGTTTAATATATGGCTTTAATGCGTGCCAAAATCCTTCTTGAATTTATTATAAAACACTTATGATTAGTTCAAATGTATGAAGCATAAAAAGTTTCAGATAATTTATTGTAGTTTTGTGAATGGGAAAGGGGACAGAGATGTACTTAGGAGGCAGAAACTTATCCAACTTTATAATATTTGCGAAGATAGTTTGGAATTTCTGAATGTCGTCCTCTAATAATAACAGGATGTCTTTGGAAAGTAATTTTAGCTTTTGTAGGTGAATTGAAATTGTTTGAAAATGTACCAAAATGATTGTAATTGTTCGTTCGCCTTTAATATTCGAGATTTGTTTTTCTTATCATTCGAATAAGAAAGCATTATGCTTCCAGTCACAAAGATTTCATTGAAAAGAGTTGTAACATCTGTGGCATTGGTAAAAGTAGGAACAGGAGCAGGAGCAGCAGCGGCAGCAGCAATACGTTTTTGAACCGGTTGCAATTGTCGGTAACAGCAGTAGCTGTTGTAGAAATTGTTGATCGATGCGATGGCAATGAACGGATTTTGTAGTTACAATGATTGTGTCCCTTAATCAAATACTAGCTTCCGCTTTGCTATAATTTACTCTTGTAATTAAATCAAGCGGTTATAGAAGTTAAATGTGAGTTTGTTGCGCTAAATTTGTGAAATATTAGTTTAGATTTACGCTCTACAGTGCCTGACCTAAACATTGGATATAATTAGATCTTATAACTAGCTTGAAATTACGATTTGTCACACCCACTAAAAATAATTATTACTTCGAACGCACACACACTTACATATGGACAAAAAAAAACCATCGATTCTTTTCAGACTTAAGAAATCTTTATACTAATTACAACTTTCTATTATTTTTTCCAAGTTCTACTATACTATTAATCAATATGAAATATTTATGTCGCACTAATTCGAATTCGATTAAAATCACAACGTTTGCAACATTTTAACCGAGATTCGTTACAAAAAATGTCTTTCTTAACAACAAACACCATAAATTAGATGAAAATGAAAGATGAATTTGTTGAAAGTGTTTTTGTTTTCTTTCTCTCTTTATGAAATTCGAAAATATTTCATTCATTTCACTATTTGCAATTGAAAAGCATCAGAAAGAAGATAAATGCTCTGTTTTGGTCTATCACTTTCTAATGCGAGGTCGTTCCTTCGTCACGTTTCGTATATCTTTTCCATTCGATGGATTCGATCTATGTAACATTTACTTATGGAGATGACCTATTGTTTGTCTCTTAACCCAAAAGTAATTTTCAAAATGCTTCAACTATCATGAGATTATGAAACCGAAAATAGGAACTATTCTCAACATATACGAGCTGAATTGGTCTTGTGAACTCAAATAGTGCAATTTAGATTCGCGTCAAGGATATTTCTAAATAAATTTTTATATTATTCACACTTTTGCCTTGTCTTTTATACTTCCTATGTTACGTGGATGGTATGTCGAAATATTATTACGAACATGAAAGAGGAAGTTTCATTCGGACCCACATGCCTATCTGTAGTTAATTAAAAAAACGGCAATTTTGTAATGCACGATACAATCTTCATTTAAGTCATCTATTCTGCAACTATTATTGCAGGTGATTATACAACACTATAATAATTATTATAATTTCGTGATGAATTAAACGATCAATTATGGACCGAAAAAGAATTTCATTTTTTTTTTTTGGTTAAATGAAAATATGATGAACTTTGATTTATGTAGTTGAATAACAGTTTTGTCCGATCGACCTCTAATATAAATCAGCAAGATCATGAGAACAAAACTTACAAACTAAAACATCTTTCGTACCTATAATTACCATTTTTTACCATTGCGCTCTCTCTAACTGTATCCTCGTACCCATTACTCCCACAACAATCGCCTTCAGCGAAATTTGGTGTAAATACATCAGGAAATGTAAGCCTCGACCATTTAACTTTTGTTTTTATTATTATTTTGTTTTGCTTCTTCATTATTATTTTTTTTGCATGAAAGAGAAAAAAGAAAGTTTAATTATTAAATAATTTTCCGCGCTATTTATAGTAAATGGTGTACCGTTAATTTTACGAATATACATATAATGAACAGAAATTGAAATGCAGTGAAATATTTATATCCAATATTAATTACAAATATTTACGCAGCAAGGTTTATGATTATTTTAAATTCATTTCATATCGAACCAATTTACTCCATTGAAATGTGTGTTCATTGACCAACTGGCTGTAAATTTTCATTTAATAATATTATTATCGTGTTCATGTTTTTTTTATTATTTATTTTATTACAAACTTATAATCAATCAATGGAAGTTTATTTACTTGTTAGTGAATTCTATTGTTTAAGGATGAATTGTTTCACATTGATTTTTCTGAATAAATTTTTTTTTATTCGTTCATGTTGTTTGCGTTGTTCACTGAAATTGAAATGGCACACAATATGATAAATTTATTATTAATTATTTACATTAATAGAATAATAAATAATTAAATTATATGTATATATTGAAATGTGTTTTCAAGTGGGAAAATTCAAGTGTTGAACCGTACAAAATAGGTTTACGCATTCAATTGGTTACTGCTTCATTAATAATAACGTTTTTCATACAAAGTGGAAATTTATTAGATTTCATATTAATATAATTATGAATATATCGTGTAATAAACCAAACTAACAATTTGCGACAGCCAATTTATGATGAATTGTTTCTGGAGTTGTATGAAGCTAAATCACAATCAACATGCAAAATATGTTTGCTTCAGGCGTAAAAAAATAAATACGACTAAATTGCACAAATCATAATTTATATTATGAATGTTTTATAAACGCAAAACATGTTTGCATAGTGTGTGTATGAGTGTATATGAATATAACATCTACATATATGTAATCTGTTTGTGCCATACATTCATTTATACAGAGTGTCTTTTATTAACTTTAATTAGAGACTTAGCAAAAACGAAATTTGCCACCAAAAACCGGAATTAGATATCAAAACATAAATAGTTTTTTTTTATTTCTTGTACTTTAAATAATTATTTAGAATATATAAAATAGGGAGGATTATTTAGTTGCAATTAAGATAAAACAAATTTCCTCTAGGGAATTTCTTTATCTTCTTCTACAATCTATTGGATTTATTTTAGAGTAAAACTTTTGATTTATATGTCATGTTTATAGATTAGCTCTTTGTTTGAGGACTCTTAGTTATTATATACTGATGATAGGTTTAAATAATAACCACCAATATGTTTATTATACACGAAGAATAAAATTTTTATTATTTCATAAATTCTTATCATAAAAAAATTGCTTTTATTGATTTGCATGCGACACACATACATCAATAGACTTTATAAAACAATGCAGATAAAAATCGAATTCGAAATGAATATGTGAATTGAGTACAGAGCGTATTAAAAGAGGAATTTGCAAAAAAAAAATTTTGTTTGCAAAATATTTCAATTCTCTTAACTTTTACTATAAAATTAATTTTAAGATGAAAACCAAAGTTTGGTAATTCAGAGTTCAGTTCAGAATACGAGGTAAAAGCCATTGATAACGAAAACTTTGCTCCTATTAAATTTAATAATTGTTCAATAATCGAATTCGACATTTTCTATTTTATACATTCAACATCACACCGTTATCGTAAAAACAATGCTTTGGCCACAGGCTTGCTAACCTTTGAGGTCATAGCGTGCAGAGTTGTTTTATCGTTAAGGTAAAAATGTTTGTTTTTCTTTTTCTCAAATTTATGCAGCACTTTATATATACACATTAGTATTGCTATTGATTAAAATTTCCCACACTAATTGTTTCATCAAAAAAAATTTTCGTTCATCATATTTTCATTTATGTATGTACGCTTTTTTCAGAGAAATAAAATTTTTACTGTTTGAATAACAAATTTTGGTGCAAATTCTGCTATCGATATTATAATTAAAACAACATGAAAATTAATGTGCCTAATTAATTAAACATGTTTTCGTAATAAAGTTTGTTTTGAAGAAAAGATATTTTTTGTTGGTTCGGGCCAGATTCTCTTCAAAATTCTGTTTAATAAAATTTTTAAAATATTGTAGAAGCTTTGAAAAATATACCTTCTCGCTTCTTCTTTTCGTTGTTGTTTTTTATTCGGCGTTGCTGTTAAAATGAATCACTTTTCTAGAGTCAAGACGAGACGAGAATTGCTAGGCAGAATGATACCATTTTCTCCTCGATAGAAAGTTAGGACGTGACAAGACTGAACTCTTTTCTACAATTAATTGTTCTAGAATATGTTAAGTTGATCTCTGCTTCGATTTATATTACACATGCTTGAACCATCTCCGAAAGGGTGTTGTTGTAAATGCTTTTATGTATGTCTGAATGAGTGAAGAAGATAAATTTTTACCATTCAAATGTTTTATCTTTTTTAATACGATTGCTTTTTTGACATGGGCATTTATAAAAAAAATTTCTTGCTTTCGGAGTTTTTGCTTCGTCATAAAACTCATCATTTATATTCTTAATGCATTGGACAAATAGAAATAATTATTAGAAATAGCAGAGATTCTTAGATTAATACGAGATTTGTTTGTGATAAACGCATAAACTAATTAAAAATGATTTGTTATTTTTATTTATTTAATATAATTAAAGTATAAACAAAATTTAAATCGAAACAAAGTGAGGAATTATTTTATTTAACATCGTCATTCTATAGACGATGACAACAAGAATACATTTAATTACGAGATTTCAATTACATTACATTTACGCTCTTCGTAATTAAAAATATATTAAAACGGAAGTATACGCGTAATGTCTTATTAACTAAACTAATTATGTTTTTAATTATATTTATATCGTAATAAATTTTTTATATAAAAAGTCACATAATTCTCTAGGAAAGTTGAAGTGGTACGATGAGTATGAGTAACTGCGAATTTGATCTTTGTTGTAAAAATGTTACAACTTGTTGTATTCATCTTGCATTGAATTTATTCCAATTTTAAAGGAATTTACTTCCGATACATCGCTCACGTATGAGAATTATGAGTAATATTCCTTTATGGTTGCAATGTAATCTGTTTTTCCGCCTTATCTCGCACATGGCATAAAACCAGATTCTATTTTACTGAATTGTACCTACAATTGAACCAGAGTAGCAAAAATTTATTTATATTTATGTATTGCGTGCAGATAAATTGTTTTGGTTTCCACTACTTAGAGAGAAAAAAAAAGTGAAATTAATTTTTGAGAATTTTTCTTTTTCTTCCCCCATCCATGATAGGTGAGGGTTACATACATAACAAAATTCAAACTTTTTTGTATGTGTGTGGTTAAATCAGTACTTTAGGGTGAATTGATAAGGAAAAGATTGTCGAGTATATATAGCATGATAAACAATGAAATGTCTTTAGTCTATTTTAGTTCTTTTAAGAGATAGCGTTGGTGGTGTAATTGCATGATCCACCCCCTCACATTCAGTTAGGTGTTCGTGGGCCCATCGATATTACTTTGTTTCGATTAATGTGACATTGTTTGTGTAGGGAGTCCACCCCTAACTTTTAAGTTATCGCTTGGTCTTTCTCTTTACTAAGCTCACACGGGCGCATAGGGACATGGGGTGGACTAGGGTGTTCTTATATATATATATTATATATTACACACCACGCAACGTAGGGAACTTTCAGAAATGTATAGAACGGACCAGAGAGGGTTTTTTTCTACATATATTGTGATGAGATTGTACAGATGAAATTCAATTATATATACCTAGGAATAATAAATTTGTCCACCCTTGCAAAAATTGATAATGGGAGAAAGGAAAAATAGAAAGTTTTGTTTATTCTTATAAATATGGTTGTTCTAGTAATGGCTTATTGCACAGTTTGAATCCATTTATTAAATGTATTTTAGCAGACAATATATCAGATCTTGTTACTACTATTTATCACAGTTAGATATTATTTCAACTCTAAGCGTATCTTCAATCTTTTTATGCAATATAAATATATAGATGTTACATGAATAATAAATCACATCTAAAATATGCATTGATTTCACACAAAAAAAGTATATCTATTTTATATAGTGTAACGTTGTTTATAATAGAGCAATCAAACTTAATTAGTTGATTAATTATTTATAAATATTTAGTTGAAATATTAATAGATGTTTATGAGATGAAATCGAGTTGAGATGTTTTCATATTCTTTAGGGAAAACTGAATTTGAAAATTGAATATTTAGTGTGGATTTACTTCCATCTCGGATGCTATTACATAAAACAGAATAATTGGCTAAGAAAAGCAAAGTTGTGTTCTACTTTGGCTACTTTGGCTGTTAAGTAATGGCTCATCACCTCGTGCCGGAAACATAGATGACAATGAGGGGAATATAAGCGTCCCGTAAGCTGATTGCGGCCAAGAAAGCCACAGACGCGTTCTTATAAGACTTATTTAAATTTGCCTTCTCTCATTATGGCCACCTGCTATAACCACAATTCGACTCCCCCATTTTCCTCCAAGTCTATACCAAACTAACTCATCGGGGAATAGCTGTCTGCCTTTCCACTTCATCCCATTTTTTTAATTAATACAACTAATTAGCTTTTACGTTTGCTCAACGCTCATTTTTCTTCCTTTTTTTGCGCTTATTTTTGCAAAATAATAAACAATTTAAAGTATTTTTATAATGAAGCAATTTGAATGTTAATTAGAAAATTGTGTTCGATTTGTCGTTAGTATCAAATATTAAAACAAGTGACAAATGGATGAATGAGCGAAAAAACTACTCAAAAATGGAATTTAATTCGCTCGATTCCTCGTAATGGTTATGCTCTAACGTAAATAAAAAAATGTGTTTGCATATAAAATTATACGGTTATTTTGGGGGTGCTTTTTTTATTTCTATTTCGTGAACATGCTAAAGCTCGTACGTTCTGTGATATTTCAAGTATCAAGTACCGACATTAAAAGTTTATTCCGCGAATAAACCGCACCTCACGCAATCAGCAGTAAAATGTAAAATGCCTCAAATAAACAAGCACGAAAATATTGCAGAAAAAAAATAAATATTGCATGCGTATTTATTTAAACTGATAATATTTAATTAAAAATTTATTGTTTGTGGGTACGTTTAATAAAGCATTTCATTTAGTTAGAATTTCTTTTATATATTTTGTTGCCGTGGGTCAGACGGATCCAGGTTTGATTGAATTCGATTGATATGAGCATCATTTTTTTTATTATTATTTTTCATTCTATCGTAGTATAAGTAATCGATGTAGTACGCCCAAATAGAATTTATTGCAAACACAAATTATTTTAAAACCTGCACATGAAATACGTTTCTTGCTCACAAACTTACATTTATTTCAACTCAGTTAAATAATATTTGTGAAACGTTTACATAAAAGAAAAATAATTTATCTATTTGATAATAGTTTTTGTTTTCTAAAATTTTATTTAAATTTTATTCTGACATTTTTATAAACTCCTAAGTAAATGGTAAACAGTTTAGCAGACTTTTTGGAACTCCTCATATATGCAATAAATCAAAAAATAAATTTTCTACATTACTTTAACTTGAGAAAACTTACATAGGATAAGTATCGTATATATCTAAATTATATTATATAATAAATAATGTTAAATGAAGAGCATATAGTAAGCGTGCAATAAAATGAACTACCTGACTATGTTGGACGCAAAATTATGGTTTAATTAAACTTTTAAACGTTCAAATTACTTTCATTTATATACATATTCACATTTTTAACCCTCTACCTACAGTCTACACACATACATTCATATACACATAAAGTTATAATTAGAGAAGTTTATTTATATAAAAAAAAGAGGCGACTGCATAAAAATATTCATTTCATATTGATTTCAAATTTATTATTAGATTAAAATGAAATCAATAAATAAATTTAATGAATCATTTATTAATAAAATATTTACATATAATGGAATAATCTAAAAAAAAAATTTGTAATACAATTAAAAGCTTAAAATTTAATTTGTTGTAGATGAGATAGTTAAATTTATTTCGTTATTAAAAATGTTTGTTTTATTGTCATTTATGCTTATCAGACATAAACCGGATGGTAATGTTTGTTCATAAATAAGTAACTCTTCTCTCTTCCTACTAATGCAACAAAGGTGTCATTTTCACATAATTGTAATAATGTTATTATGTTTGTATTTTAGTTCATATCTATTTAAAGCAGTGTTCATTGAAATTTCAGCTATTATAGTTCTAATTACCTCTTTAGTACTTAGTCGATGCCTTAACCATACAAAAGCATCTCCATCGGATTATTACTTATCAAATACATAAACATACATTTTCCAATTACTAAACCAAACATCTTATCAAAGATCTGTCATTGAGAAACATGTATGCGTTTATTTACTTATTCCAATAAATATCGACTAATTGTAATTCATTTACGTGCACAAATACAATTATATTCTGATACTTTTTTTGCAATTTCGAAATGGGGAAATTATTGGATATACGTCAATTTTGATTTGCATTTAGTCATTTTTTGTATATGAGTGAGTGTGTGTAGGTGAGTGAATGTCAAATTTTTTCTCTGCACTTTGTGTTTATACGTGTATTAAAAAAAAAAAAAAACTAACAAAAAATTGTCGTAATGGGATTTTGCTTTTAAATTCACTGATAATTATTAGCCATTTACTCTTTTTGATTGCCGTTTTAAATGATTGCCAGTATAATTCCTTTATTGATTTCTAAATGACTAGTTCTTAACACACACGCAGAAGACAAAAACTGCATTTTTCGATTTTATTGATTAGAAGATTATAACATAATAAAATTCATTGCAGCAATGAATGACATTATTTCATGCTGTAATTAATAGTAACGTACATGTGGTACATAAATGTTCTTAATTAATTAAGTCTGTAAATCCTTTTCCCATTTGAAGTGTCATCATGCTATCAAATTGCATACAAACTTTATAAATAAAACATTTTCTGTGTATAGGACGCGCTTTTTCGTTAATTAATAGTTCAAGTATCTCTTGTTTATTGCAAAAATTAACAATTTTTATTGTTATCTATATATAACAATAACAATTTAGCAAAGTAAAATCGAATTGTTTATAGTTTTCTTTAATAAAATGCTTGAACGATTCTAGAAGTTGTAATGTTTTGTTTCTACTTCAATCAGCATATTGAAATTCAATGATAATGTAAATTTAAAAACAGTGCTTGAATGTTTACAAATTCAAATGAATATTTGCCAATAATTTCAGAGATTTTTGCATGTAACTTATCTTGTAGCAGAAGTTTGTTTAGTTTTCTTAGAGTCTTACTTGAATACAGAATGCGCTTAGAAAAATATATTTATTTTATGTGTTATCACGTTTTAGATATTTCGAAAAATATAAAGTTTCACGTATTCTCTCGCCTTCCACATCTTCCTTCTCACTCACCCTCATTTATTAATTCATCTTGTACATGAAAAACTTTTTAATGTAATCTATTATTTTTTGAACAAATAATTATAATTGATTTATGTTCCGAGTGTCAGAAATTGAATATTAAAAAGAGGCATTGTGATTTAATTACAGTTAATTAAAAACCGATTTTTTATACGAAACATATCTGATTTTGTTTTTCTACGCTTTTCATTTTCGTTAACTTTTTTTCAACATTTTCTTCATGTTAATTAAGCTTATAGCAGCTTTTTATATCGTAGCAAAATTTAAATGAATGTTACATTTTGCGTTCAATATTAAACAAATGCCTATATATTCGTACGTTTTTATTGTTCGTGGAATATTTTTTCTACGACATTGTAACAGTTTGAATAATTCAGTATCAAAAACCTATGCAACTGTTTACTAAAACGAAATCTCAATGGCTAGAAGTTGTGTGGACTTTGCAGTCTTGGGAATTTAACATTTTTCGTCTTTTCCTCTTCTTCAACGTTTAAATGTTTATTGTTATTTACTTTCTCATTAACATGAATTTTATTGAAACTCTAAAAGTATTTTTTTATTACCTATGTAATTGCCATCTAAATGTTCTTATACAATACATATTATGTTCGACCATAAAAAAACCTATAGATATATATAAACCATTTAAAACAAAATGTTACTTTCTAATAGTAGTTTTTATATATGTGAACGGTGAGGGCTCGCTTTGTGAGGGGTCACACAAATTTTTAATTTTATCGTTAAAGGTAACAGTTGCATGTAAATGCAGTTTGCTGCACAAGCATTAGGGTTGATGAAAATATCTAAAATTTAAAATATGACTGAATGAGTGAGTTTAAAATTTATTTTTTATATAAGGGTCTTTTTTGCTATATATATATGCAGGATGTAAAAAAAAATGGCGATAACATTTAAAATTTTCATGTTGCTTAGTCAAGTAGAGTAAACGCATTAGTGTAATAGTTTATTCCTAATAGCGGCTAAAAACTTTCTTTGTTTATCAGGAAAAGTTGCAAATTGCTGGTTATCGCCATAAGTAAGTTCTAGCTAGACGATTTAAAATGCTTTTATAAAGCAACGTTAAAACGTTCACTTTGTTGTGGTTTGACATATTAGTATCTTAAAGAGATAAAGGTATCTGTGTGTGTGTGTATGTATAGTCTCTATTATTCTAAAAGCAATTTATTCTTCTAAACTAAAACTAACTTTTAGCATAATAAATTTAATCTTTGATTAGTTCAATAAAGTTATTAAGTAGCTGTGATCGTTTATTTATATTTAATAATAGTGATCTTAAATTATTCTTTGAAATGTCAATATGTTGTCATTACAATTTCTTGGGAGCTTCAACTAAATGGTCGATGGGTGATTTTAAGTTGCTATTAAAATTATATGTTCAGTGGGTTTATGTCGCAACAAACGATAAAAACTAAAACACGCTATTCATTAGCAGTGAAAAATGTACTTTTAATAAACTATTTTGTGACTTACATAAAAATGCACGTTTCTAGAATTTGATCATAAATAATTGTTTTATATATTTATAAATAAAAAAAGTTAGGCAACTAAACTCTATTAGAAGTTAGGGGAAACTTGAAACTTGCAATTCAAATAGAAATCATTTATCGATTGATAAGTAAGTGTTAGTGCGTTTTGCAATCTTAATATTACTTTCAGCAGCTTGATTGAATTTGCTTGTAGTATGCGGTTAGGAAGAAGCGCACAAGAGGAATCTTTGTAGACCTTTTGGGAATCACGAGTTGTCTTAACTTTGATATACATATACAATAAGATTGCATCTCATTTCAATTAGTGTATATGTCAGCGTCTTTGAAGTAAATGAAACCATATAGATATTAGTTCATTCATCTGACGAATACATTTGTAATAACCTATTCTGGCATTGGGGTTTCTCTTATACACATAATCTTAAGAAAATCATTGTCAAAAGGAGTGCAAGTGAGGGCAAGACGGATTATCTTGTTGCAGTTCACGAACAAACGAACTTCTATGTTATTAAACGTAAAACGAAAATTTGTTGTCGACACAGAATGGTCATCCAGACTATATTACACTACCCCCACTATGTCTTACACATTTTTGTTTTATATTCTATTGTACAATAATCAACTTTGGGGTTCTTTATTTAAAATATAAATCCATTATAATTGTTGATAACTTTTTTCGCAATGAATAGAATTTAATGTGGAAATATGTAATGGAGTCGGTCACCTCAGTAAATACTGACTGACCAAGGGAAACGATTTTAATTATCATTTCAAAACCGCTATAAACCTTCAAGCTATTTGGGTGTCTCAGCGTGTCTGATTATTCTAACTAATTCTAATATTAATTTATTCAAATTGTAAGAAATAAAAAAAGTGGGTGGAGGCGACTTAGATTGCACATGCAAAATAATTTTGATAACATGAATTTATGGTGATTTAAATGATCAGTATTATTAATCATGCAAAGTGGTGCGTAGAATAAAATCGATTGTTGTGCAACGTTATAAGTTTTATATTTTATTCGATTCAGAAAATTTAGTGGGGAATTTATTAAAAACGATTTTATATAACTTATTAGAGATAGTTTATTGTTAATTTAAAATTCCCATTTGTACAATATTTTATAGATGAATTAGAGAAATATGTAATTTATAGTTAGTGCCAGTATGCGATGCAGAGATTAAAAGCGATAGATATAAATTATGAATATGTAATGTACGATAAACGATTATGTTTGTTTGTTATTATTAATGAATTAGATGGCGAGAGAAGCGAACGCCTTCGCATATATTTACTATATTATTATTAATTATCTTGTTCCTTGGCAACACAACAACCACCTAGAAATATCTACCCTTCTTTTAGGTGTCAGAAGTAACTCGGCTCTAAAATATATCGCTGCATTGATGTACATTCCACTTGAAATGATTCCAAATCTTGATTGCAATATTACTTCTCCTTTACTCCACTCAGTATACGTTTGATCCGTATCATTAACAGTCTAGTAAACATTTGTTATTAAATTCACGCGCGCCATTGTATCTTCTACTTTTCATTCTATAATTATCGGGATGCCTAAGTTACGCATTATTATCCTTTAGCCCCTCTTGCGTTTTGCGAATATTCTAGCCCTATTTCACTTCAACATTCAGTAATGGTGAGAAAAGCTTTTCTCTAGTGGTATATGCACGAATTACATTTCTCTTTGATGTTTGTTTATTTTCTGAAACGTGTTTGTGCGCGTGTGATTTTTCTTTTCATTTCTATTCCAAAACCATTCGCAGTCTTCTAACATTTTCTAAGTGCTTGAATCATTGTTGAATAGGTTCTGGTTTTTCTATACGTGTGTGTATGGAAACTTTTTTTGTAGTCGAATATATAAGATGTAAGGTGTGTGTTGGTTGAGATTAAAACAAAAGCATGTGAGGGAGTTTTGATACTAAACTTGACTAAACGATGGGAATTTTGGTTTCGTAGGTGATTAGATTGCTTTTAATTTAAGTTCAATTATTTACGGCCTGTCCTGTTTTACTGCAGATAGAAGTCATGTAGTCGAAATGCGATTCTGGCAAAAGTAATGAAACTTTCATGAGTAATTCCAAACTCTAACTTGAAAATGACGAAATGTTGCGAGTGGGGGCTGAATAGTTGCTGTTTGGTTGACAGTTATTTACACAAATAAATTATGTACACGTCTTTCTGTTTACGGGTCTCTTTCCTCTTCCTTTCATTCCATCCATTCCATCTATCGTTAGAGATTCTTTCCTTCTCTCCTCCATTTCCCCTCACAATCTTCTTCCTTTTCTCATTTATTTATTTTTCATATTAGCGGAGGCAATACACATAGTTCGATTTTAGCTCGTAAATGCTTTAACTTTTCTAATAAAGACGTCTACTTTGACGAGTAAATGATCTCAACTATTTTCCGAAACATATTTGCTTCTAATAACACGTAAATAGTCATGTTATGTTATTTGTCATCATATCGTATCTTGGACTTGCAGTCTTTAGTTAACTGCTAAACATACAGATGTACCTAATCTAACACGTATTGATAGGCCATAAATTTCACACCCCTTCATGAATATAGCAAAATATTGCATGTCCTCCCCTCAGACCAAATATATAGAATATCAATTATATTAAAGTATTATTATAAAAGCAAAGATGTGTAGTCGGTATATTGAAATATCAAACTATAAATGTAACTTAACAATAAAATATACAAAAGCAATAGAATTGATAGAATCTATTTGAAGCGAGTGTATTGGTTCTATAAAAAAACGAACCAATAAATGAGGACGAGATGAAAAATATACCATCCTTGTTGCCTCAAGCTTCAACTTACAACACTTTTTTAATGCATCACTACATGTAGAGTATATGCAACAGATTGAAAACGGCACTGATTTTCTTATATGAAAAAAAAACTTTTTTTTGCTTGAGCTGCTACGTATTGACATTTTCTTTTTAATTCAAAAATACATATTTTTTTTATAAAGAAAGATATTAAAAAATGTTTCTTTACGAATTCTGTGTTTCCATCATCTTAATTTAAATAAATTTATTTGTTGTCTGTATTTTAATTACATTTTTCAATGTGCTATGCTAAATGAATACAGAAATATTTATTAAATTAAATATGATTTTTTACAATGTTGAAAATTGAAGAGTTCTTACTCTTTCTTGGATATAAATACAAAGTTCTTTTATATAACTTAAATATATAAAATGTTGTAACATCAAAGGCGATTAGAGGAAATCCTTTCTTTTTTTTACTTTTGATGTGGATTCTCGATGTTGATTTATTCTTGTATTGTGTGTGTTGTATGTGAATGCACAGAAAATATATTTTCTATTTTCAGTAGCATTTTCTTATTTTTCTAGTAGATATTATATTGTTTAGAAAGCAAGAATTTTGAAGTAAGTTGTTGTGTCTGTAGTTTGAGTTAAATTATTTGATTGGTTGAAGGTAGTATTAGCCAAAGGCTCTTCACAAAAGTATTTTGAACATTGGTAGCAAACGCAAAGCGATTGTAGTTGATTTAGTTTTTGTTTTGTAGATAGATCGAATGTAGTTGAAAGATATGTTGTAAGGAATTTGTATTAAAAGCGCGTCTATAAACTAAAGAAAAAGGAGAAGTGAACAATAGTCTGTCGTTGTAAAGTTACAACTATTTGTTGAAGGAGGTGTAGATGCAAGCGTGGTGCACGATAATGTCGTGTTAAAGTTAAAGTTAGTGTCCCTGCACTTGTCACGCGCTTGTTCAACCACTGGAAGGAAATATGCCCTCTCATAGAACTAGCATTATAATGCCTCATTGATATGTGTAGCATATGACGCACCTCACGATTCTGCAGCCCCCACAACTATCTCCTGCACAAACAAGCACCCGTTGCAGCTGTTTTATCGCACAGAGCAGCAACACCAACCACCATCAGCTCCCATCATATTCCTCTCTTCCTCTTAATTGACATTGCTTTCTATATCCAACGACATATACTAAAAACACAATACAACCACAACACGCACAAGTGCTTCTTATTGGGATTGCGGAAGTAGAGTAGATGAAGATGTTTGGGACTGGTGCAGTACAATTATTATATGTGCCAGAGACACTCACATCTATCTTTTGTTAAACCCTCTCTTTGTTAGTCCACCCTGATTACTTCAGCCACCAATTATCGCAAATATTTCATTAATCGCACTACCTCTAACATAAATTACTTTGTTCAATGAACATATCACCATATTTGGTTAATCAAATATACAATAAAACGTTAACGTGCATTGGAAGGGTTAGAACTGATTCGGGTCGGCAAGGGATGGAATGATACTTTTAAACAATTATTGATTTGCTTATGTAATTGTGGCAAAATCTATTATCAAGTCGTGCTAGGTTGCTGATACACGAATGCAAGTTATAAATATTAGAGAATTATCAACAGCAAAATTTCAATCGACCCTTGTCTCTTTTATACTCAACCGTTGATTTGTCCCTTCGAAACAACCCTGTTGTAGTTTTAGCTTGTTAAAATTACACCTGATTTATAGCGTAAAGCATTAAACCCTTATATATATCTTTCTCGCTCCTGTTCACCCTCCTACTGCTGACTGCACCACCAACATATAAACATCTCTCATTACAATCTAAATTTCAATTTCATATTTGAAGTTAATTGAATTTCAAGCAAATACAATTACATTAGATGTGTGTGTGTGTTCTTCAATTTCATTTCGTTTCTGTACGTTAAAAATTGTGTGGTGTGTGCCAATTGCTTTTCCTAAGGGGTTGATTTTATTAGAGGTCAAGTGTTTGGATCAGTAGTTGGTCGTTACTTGACAAAAAAGTATTGTACAGATTTTCAATTTGAACCTATTTGAACCGAATCGATATTTTATATATAGAAAAAAGTAGGTAGGTTGTACATCGAATATTTTTATGCATAAATTTATAGTTGTTTTTGTTTTCATTATGCGTTAATACAAATGCAATTAAAAGTTTTGATTATTCGTTATTTAAATGGAATTCAATATAGTTTTTATCCTATAAACTTTAAACATGTATTTGTGATGCATTTCCGAGCTTGAAAAATGCTGATGTTGAATTTAATGCATTCAAGCTTATTGTGATTGCAGACAGAACCTCTTTCCGCTATGAATAATTATAAATCATGTTTCAAATTGAGTTGAGGTAGTGATTCTGATTGTAACTCGATATTTTTTTTATAAATTCCATAACTAATATTCTAACACCATCGCGTATTCCAATTTACGTTTCTTATTTCCAATTTACCAGATCTGGATGGTGTTTGGTTCTCATTCTAGCAATTGTGGTGAAATCTACCCCTCATTTTGCTTGGTATGCAAGAATCGAGTCTTCATTTGCATTCACACAATCTCTAGACTCTTGATTCCGCGATGCGCTCAAGGTGACGCAGAATACGTTTTCTAATTACTTTATTAAGTTATTTTTACTTGATATTCATCTCAGCACTTCGACACCCCCGTCATGTTAAGTTAGCGCAAGCGCTAAATCTTAGACTCAATGAAACCTAATGCAGATTGGTTTAAAATCTGCAAACTTTGCTAAATCTTAATCTTAATATAGATAGACTAACTAGATTAATGTTTAGAGGAGAAAGAGGCATGAAGAGGTTGTAGAGAGTTCTCCTCTTTATATATTGTACATATGGTATATGAACAAACTAAGAAACTATTTCTAAACTGTTCTAAGTGTAAGCAATAACTCATTGCAATTGAAGGGATGTTGTGGCAAAGTTTGAGGTTTTTAGCACCCTCGAAAATTGCATTCTATCATTACGTATATCTAGTTACTAGTTGCTATTTGCTAGGAGCAATTATAAGGACGAAATAGTATTTACCTCATCATTGAGGTCAGACAAAATGCGTTTTAATTTAATGAAATTAATCTAACCGCATAAAATATCATTCATATGAACTCTTTTCACCCACCCACCACATACATCCACATAATAATGAAATCTAAGCCAAAATTTCATCTTTTCTCTTTGTTATTCAAATAGAAAGTAAATATTTTCTTGTTTATTATTATAAAAGGAACTTGAATGCCAAGTGTGTCACATTATTTTTTTATGTTGGATCCTTTAATTTCCGTTCAAATCCTTCTCGAAATTAGTCACTATCATTTTAAATTCTATCTTATACCCTCTCTCCCTCTTAGTACGTTTCTTTTGACTGATGACACTTGAAGCTCATTCATATGTAATTTCTTCTTATATGAAATTATAATTCAGTTAAAGACTGGCGTTGCTTTGTCGTCGCGCTTGATCTGATTTGAAATTTAAAACTACGTGAAAATGCTATGCCGCAGCTTTAAGATGAAAATTCATCTTACTTTCTTTTATAAAGGAAACGAATAAAGATGCGCTTTCAAAATCATGCCATTTCAACAGCAATTAATAATGAATCAGACTAATCATGATTTATTTGTTGATTAATTCGATTTATTGAATCGATTTAATATTCTAATCGTGTTAATAGTGTGCTAGGATAACATTGAGGCATTCGTTTCATAAAAAACGTGATTATTTGTCAGTGTTTCGAACAACTCATTAAAATTCCTTGCCCTAGTTTAATAATTATTTTTTTGCGCGTATTATGAGTTCCGGAAATGAATGAGCTCGCCATGAATATATTAAAGTTCGAATTGCATTTTAATAAAATCGCTTTAATCAAGAAACCGCGTGTTGTGCTCGAACCTGAATGAGAATGAATGTTGAAAATGAAACGTTCGCTTTTTTTTCTATCCTTTTCACTCAGACTTGCTTGACACATGATCGTTGACATTAATGAGTCATTGAATGTCGCCGTTAGATATGAAAAATATGTTGTTAACCATATTAATACAACATGTTAAAGAATTTTTACTTATTCAGCAAGCAAGTAAACAGAAGTAGAAAAAAATCGCGTGCGTCAAACAATCAAAAACATGCAACAAAACATTCCTAGACCGTGCATTTAGTTAACAGCTTGCTCAACAATAAACTTCTTTCAGTTGTTCTTAATTCATTGCCCCATTCTTTAAGAAATTGGACATATTTCAATGAATTCAGCAATTATTTTGATTTTATTATGTTTTTCCTCTCCCTATATAAAATATTAGCATTTACCATTATATAATTTTGTTCTAGTTACTGCTGTGGCTTTAGCAAATAGCAGCCATTTATAAGATCAAATTACCAATCAAAATATGCATTTTCCATATTAATATTCAACAGCTCGAGTCAGACTAGGGTCGGATGTGGGTGAAAACCTTCGATTAAAAATGTAGTTAGGTTTTTTTTTAAGTGGATTGCACCCTGACATATTTTATAATAAATAACTTAAAGTCAATTTTTTGTCATGGAATAAATCGAATTTAAAATTACAGTTTAAAAGATGTCGGAATTTTAAATTTAGATTTGACATAAATTTATAAAAGTTTTCTTTATCCAAACGAATTACAATCATTTGGTTGATGAATTTTTAATCATTCTATTGTATTAAAGTATCCACTGTTAATTCATTGTGTTGTGTGCAAATGTAATGGAGTGGTTTAGTCTTTCTCAAATATTTGGTCAAATCTATTGCCTATTGCCTATTGGCTGCCAAGTTCAATAAGATTCATCTGTGAAGCCCAGAGGTTATTCCTCACGTGATCTCATCTGGATTAGGCTCGTCTGCTGAGTCATGAATCACCCTCTTCTCACTTGGGAACAGCCAGATTTTGCATCATCCCATATTGGGAATTATCTAATATTTTCAACAAATTCAACTTGCACAAATACTTTGATGTCATTCTTTAATTAAACCACTCCTACATTCAAAAAAGAAAATTGTCACAAAACTTTATCAATAAAATAAATTCTTTTACATTTCTGTTTCAAATTAATTATGTAAAAGACGTAAAAAATGTTTATATTCATATATGCATATGTAAATTCAGAGATAAAACAAATGAAAACTTTTTTCTTCTTTATTTAAGGATATTTATAGATGTATGTCACACATGCCTAAAAAACATTATTGTTTGTTTTAAATATGTATCTTAGACCATGACGACTATACAAATTTATCTTTAGAACAGGTTTATAAAGGCCTTAATAAAAATAGGGGTGTACGTTTTGTTAGGGTGACAAGCTCTTTGACTTCCCTTCTAATTATGTCTCGTTTTTTTACACCCTTCATATAAAATATTTGCGCGCGTTCAGTGCTTTATTATTAAGAGTTGCTCTCTAATATTTCCGACTCTGTTATACTGTTAAAAATAGAGTTAATTAAATCGGATTTTTACAAAAAAAAAGTGCAACATGTTTCTGAATATATAATATATATTTTATAAATACATAAGTAATATTATTAGGGAAAGTGCTTTGTTGAATTATTTATGCATTAAAATCTCTCTGATAGGAAAACAGATGTAAGATTTGTGTTAAATAAGTAAATGAATTATTATTTATATTATGGTTCATTTTGTTGTTGTTGTTGGAAATGTATTATGAAAAAATGTATTTAATAATTTTACAAGGTGCTATAATAAGCTTGCTATATAAACTTACATGTCCTTGCCTATGGCTGCGATTTTTTCATTGCATTGCGTCATTCCCAGACCGGTTTTCCAATGTTTGCAATTGTTTTATCTCTATCTTATAAATATCAAATAAATGAGCACATATGTTGTCCATTTCCAATATGTTTGATTTGCTTTTACGATTTGTTCAACTCCAAATCACCAAAATACTCGAACAATTCACATAAATACTTTACGACTTTTTGTGCGTGACTCATCTTGTAAGATTGCAAATTCTAATAAGATTTTAATGATGGTTAAGAATGCCTACGAGTTGAATGGTAGGGATTTATTGGTATTCACGTATTGTACTGGTCAATAGCAAAAGGGCAAATCTAACACACAACTATTTTAAGAACAGCTGTTAAGGTGTGAAAGCCCTGAGGAGATTTTTCCGTTAGAAAACCGATTTACATATGTTGTGTTGATGTTGCAATTTTTCTTCCATTGCAACATTATTTTATTGTAACTTATTAAATTGATTTAGTCATTCTATTTTTATTTAGAAGCTATTTTAATTAAAAAGTTGAGATGATGATGATGATGCAGAGGAGCAATTGCCAGTCATTGCTTGTCTTGGACTGCTTTAATTTGAACGCGTCGGTTCTTTTGAAGTCCAAAACTGGATTCTAACCATACGTACAATTTAATAAATCTTTACATTACTTATTTTCATTCAATTATTACTACAAATGCTTGTATCAAATTCTTATTTCCCATACATACACTATTAATTAATGGATAGGAATGGAAAGATGAAGAGGGTAGGAAAAAATGTCTACTTTATAGCAATGGTATTCAATTGAATGAAAACAAAGTTGTTCAAGACCAATGTCTTTTCGAATAATACTCTCCTTTTTCTGCCTTAAAAATTCGAGTAATCGATTCCAAATAAATGATCAAAAAGTTTTGTTCTTTCTTTGTATTTGACAAAACGAATTGCTTTCATTGTTATATTAAGACAGAATGTTTTAAATGACAAGCATATTGACATACACACATCCATACCCGACATAATCATAATTATTTTTGCTAAAACTATTTCTACCAAATGTATTTTGTTGAAATAAAGGGAAGTGAACACTTATGTTAAGCAATTATCGTTTTGGGCTCTAAAATAAAAACTGACAGTACCCAAACTAATATGTTTGGTATATTTATACTAGTGTGTGTTGTGTGGTTTATGGTTTTGAGTGTGGGGCTATAAAACTTGAGCAAAACGTGGTGCACTCGGAAAATGTTCTAGGTACTATTCGGTTGCTGCAATAGCTATGATGCCGGTATAAGTCATACATTTAAATCGTCCATTTACGTCTTTCTGAATGGCAGAATCGTGTTGCGTTAATCCCACCAACATCAACCTAACGCAACATCAAATTCTATGAAATATTCAATTGAAACTTACCCTTGGTCTATCTATAGTATATTTTCCCATAGTCTACATTCATCTATCCCTTTTTCATTTCATTATTATTACCATCAAAACACCCTTCTAACGATATTACAATATTGCTGTTTCGACGAGCAATGTGCAATAAAGCATCAGACTTTAGTTACCATAAAAAATAATTACGCAATTATGAATTATTACTAAATTTTACTGATTTATAATTAAAATTTTTATATAAAACTTTTTCATGCATTCTATTTTAGATAAAATATATTTTAATCTTTTATTAGTTTGATTTACGCCTCAGGTTGGGAATATATTGAACAATTCAATATATCAATAACAAGTAATAAATTCACTTGAGAATCCGTTATATTTTAATTAACGTAGATAGATGCATGAACTGTTTTATAAAGATGCATGGTGTTGCTAAGAGAGGCCAAAGGGTGGCGATTTCTGTTTAGCGTTCTCCGATGCTCTAGTAATCGCTTTGTAATCTAACTATGAACCAGAAACTGTAAACAGCTGTAGAGATCCATCCATACGAAGAAGTCCTTGCAATTATTATTGAAAGGATAGATATAGGGAGGGGTCGTGTGGAATGAAGCCCTTCGCGGCTTTTTCAAAACCACTCGACACGTCCAATATTGAAACCACTATTTGGATTTCAAGCTTTAATCAATCTGTTAAATATTTATCAAGCACTACCCGCGTAGGTATATATGCATTGAATGTGTTTGAATGCTCAACCCTGTTTTCTCTGTTTTGCTTTTTCTCTCCCGTCTATGTTTTCGATTACATTCGATATATATCACCATAAATTGAAAACTTGCAAATCTCCTATGTACATAGAAGATAGAAAAGCGCATTGATGAACGTCTGACACGTTTGCTTTCACATATCATTGCCAAGCTTGACCATCGGCTGCGATTTATTTAATAAGTAGTTTTTCTAACTCTATACTTTTACCTTTTTCGGATACATAACATTCTCTGTATTGATACGCTGATTGAATGTGCATAGAAACTTTTAAGTGCATATAGACGACGACGACGTACCTTTGAGGTTCGCTACTTGACATTTATTCATTCCGCTTGAAGGGAAATTGAATGATCTTTCTCGTTCTTTGTTTGTTTATTTTTTTTTAATTGCAACTAAAGAATCGAATCAAATGCAGTTGAAACGCATTCACAATATGCGTATTGTAATATTTCCCTGCGCTATAATATTTTATATTTTATTTCGACCTAATCCCAAATCCCTTCGGTTTGCTCCCTAAGGCAATACAAGCATGTCGAAATATAATGTGAACTTATTATTTATTATTATTTATTTGAAAGTGGAATGTATTCATATTTCATCAATGCTTAGAATAAAAAAAATTCTGATATCGTACGTCCTTCCTTCCAACCCTAGAATACCGGTTTGATAAAATTTTTATACTGATATCTGTATGCAAATAAATGTTGTTTGTTGCATCGAGCATATGACCAAAAATTTTATCGAAGTGGAAGTAATATAATAACAGAACTAAATGCTTTTGAGCGAGAATTCAATCAGGCAACGCTCTATCTGATCTTAATTAGAAGTGAGTGCAGTTTGGTTAGGTGTGTCCACCGCACACACATATACACACACATATATATAGCCAGACACAGATTGATTTGTTTCTCTGTTTGTATTGATCGAGTTCTATATGTATAATAATATATGTGATTCAGTTGAATGTCTGTATTTAAACACATTGAAAATGTTGTTTCCGTTTTCATTGTTTTTCCTTCTAATAACCGTTTGATATGTCTCTTTGTGTTGCCTTGGCTGGTTGTAAAAGTTTTTATGCACAACGGACATTTTGTATACAAACGTGCAAAACTCAACTAATTTTAGAGCTACGGCGCCGGCTATTTCACTAAATTCCAACGTAATTTTCGACGGGGGTGGATATAGCAGCGCGATGCTTCTAAACTGTTGCCTGGGGAATTACTAGGGCTGGTGCTGAACAGGTGAGGGCAACTACAAATCTTATTACCCTACGATATAAAGACGCGTGCATTTATTTGCTGCCTTTTTTATTCTTCATCTTCTTGCAAGTGCAACTTTAACATCTACTATATAGTTTAAAATATATTGCAATACGTTTTAATTCGTGCAATCAGGATAGAGAAAGTTTCCTTTATTTTTCTACGCTGCGAGTGTGTTGCAAACCTAAAACATAAGTTCGTCTTAAAGTTTCTCTTGTTAGTGGAAACGTTCCTTGAATTATAATGCAACAAATAAACGATACATGCGAATTTCTTGAAACTATTTCAAGATGATGACGCTGATGCTATCTAGTCGCGTTGATATTTTTATAATATTCCAACTAATTCACAATACGAAGAAGAGTTCCAAGAAAGTGCAGCCTACATACATATGTTTATTTCACTATTCTATGTACTCTAATTGAGGTTTTATTATGTGAGTGTGTGTAAGTTGAGTGCATCCGTTGCATGCAACTTGTATCTCCTCTCATTACATTAAGTGATCCTGTGATCAGTTGTAGGATTTATGTATCTATCTCCTACTGCTTAATAGCGCACATACTTTCCATTCCTGGGAAACTTTACGTGTATCGAGTTGGAAAGATTCATTCGTAATTTGAATTAAATCTATTTAATCGATACGCTTCACCAATTATATTATATATATGTACCTTTTCCCGTTTGAATTTAAAATGACCTTTTTTTGGGGCATTGTACAAATTTGATGGGCTTTAAGCGAATACAATAAGACAGGAAAATGTCCATCAGACAGTTTGCTTTATGCGACCTAGATAAGAGAGAGATACTCCCTAGGGCAAATGTATCTTCTTCATAAGTCATTATATATCGGTAATAATATCAGCCGTTCAATTTTGTTGCTTAAGGAAGTAGAGGAGTATGGCTAGGATCTAGACTATTGTAAGCTTTGTTTTGCGACTTTCTATTGCGGATTTTATTACCCGATGCGAAACGAAACCTTTGAGAAAAGGGAGCTCTAACGTTAAATCTTAGACATATTACAAGAGACAATATTAATAATTTATCAAGCCTAAATCCCTATCGTAGAGAATAAGCAAAGAATTTATAGTTGGTTTTTGTTTTCAGGTGGTTGTGGAAACGGCAACTCAAGCTTTGGAATATGGCGATCTACCCATCGAGGAGGGATCACAAGTCAACCCCGATTTGCATTTTGATTCTCAACTTATGCATCTCTACGTTATGACGGAGAAAAAGGTAATTACATTATACATAACATTTTATATTTTTCATCATCATCGTTCGCCACCATTCATCATATAAATAGAAACCTATTTAAAATTTTATTAGCGCTATAAATATATGGGAAATACAAAAATATATAACAAACAGCTATTTTAAGAATTAAGGTATAAACCTATTTGGTTGTCTGGTGTTCTTTTCATTTTCTGTCAACTGGGATTGTCGTTGCTAGTAAGTGTAGTCTCTGGAGGATCAGGCAAAGCGTTATCAAATTAGGTCTGTCGGTATATCGACCTGCTCAGACGACATTACCTCATCTTAACACTAGAAAATTAAATTCTAGCTTAAGTGGTCTGGACATAGATTATTATGCAAACAAAAAGTGGTTTTCTAGTTTAGGTTTTGATGTATATGTACATTTTCATTAGAAACTGTGATTAATTAAAAAAGAGAGGGAGAAAATGAGAATGAGGGAGAGATATTTTAATGCAAATTTATGTATAAGTTAAACTCATATGTATATATATTTTTCGAGAAGGCGAATGTAACATTTCAGGTGATTACAACATTATTCATTCTTTATTGAGATATATTGTGTGCCGTACGGATGATCTGGATTCATGTTGTAAAATGCCTTAAAAGTAGCTTTTATGTCTGTTTACATTGTATCATATTTTTATTTTCCTCTGCTTTGAGATATTAGTGTATGGTGTTGGATGTGTTGTTTGAAATTCACAAATCGTGAGATCGTTTGATTTACTTATTTATTTATTTTGATTTGCATATTGAGGTGAGGTATATGCAAGAGCTTATCGTATTGCAGGTGTATGTCTGTATTTGCTTCGAACTACAGACAACTCAATAAACTTGCTTGAGTCGCAAAGGAGAATATGATCAATGAAAAGTTTGTTCCCCTTATGAGAGAGGACGCAGGCGCGTCGCGACGCCCGAATAGCGATGTGCGTGCACTGCCTTGGCGTGAGCTGGCCGTGCGTGCCCTTCACGACGTACTCGTTTAGCTGTTATCTTATATTCAGTCGCTGTTATCCCACCTTTATGCACGCCACTGCCTATTTTTTTATTGTCTTCGAAAATGTCAGTAAATTATTCTCTTCTTCTTCTTCAAAAAAAATAAAAGCAAAAATCTATTTGGAATGCAAATTGCTATAATCAGCATTACTTAATACTTCGGTTTTGTCCCCAGGGTGCCTCAACTGCTTGCTTTAAGAGCAACGCAATTCTGTACACATATTTTAGATGAATTTCTGATCATAAGCAACGACCGCTTTCGTTCCAAAGCACGCCAGAACTTTGACGATTCCTTTTGAGTTCATTTTCCTTCTCTGAATGTGTGTGTATATGTGTGTGTATATGTATGTATATACATATATCTACTAGCTTTCCCTCTTTGCCAAATCCAGCTCGTTATATTTACATTTATTTCTAGTCTTGCTTTTTCAAATTCACTGGAAAATCAGGTTCGACTTCCAGTCCAAATATACTCACACATTTGCAATTTTTTGACTTTTATGAATAGCCCTGTTGGAAATTTTCCATCTCTATTCTTCTCCTCTATCGTCTTCCTTTTGGTTTACCTTTATCGATCATCCCATCCCATCCTACTGACTGCTCTTTTAAATAAACTATATAATGCCATTATCAGTTATCTGAAGCATTGTTTATTTTCAAATAGATTCCAAAACGTTAAACTTGATGATTATTCTGTTTAATCGCTTGATTTCTTGTGCTCTTCATTATCGTCTGTCCATTCTCTTTCCATTTCCCGTCCTAGTACGCCATTGCTGATCTTTACTGGTTGCTATATCTTCGTTCCAATGACAAAAGATATGACAATAAAACACCACCAACGCAAAGTTATTAATATAAGATTGTAATGAAAACCATTGCTTAAATCAAATCACCCATAAACTTCGTTCTGAAATACATAATTAAAAAAAACAACAATATTCTTTTTATTGAATCACGAAATGTCATATTTATTGAAATATATTTTGTTTTTCACATATGAAATTGATTTTTTTCAAACATAAATTTTGATGGGTTTTTGAATAGAGGAAATATAATTATTTTGCAATGAATACTATTGCATTGGTAGTTTATTTATAGTTGTAATCTTTCTGTCATTTTGTCAGGATTAAAAAAAGATAATGCTGAAATTGCAAACTATAGATAGAGTTTAGATAGTTGGTTGGTAGCAAACTAAAGAATTCAATGCATATAATGATTTCCTATGTTACAAATTTATTGGAATGTTTAATGCAAGTGCTTTTCATGCAATTTCCGATTGTGTTCATAGCTTGGAAAGCGTCGATATAGAAATATTTAAAATTTCTTTCTTAGCTTAAAAATATTTATTTGTTGTGGGAATTAATTTAAACTTTATTGCGGCAAAATGGAGTGGAAACATATGAATAATATCCTCAATGAATTTTAATCCACAGCCTAGGCATATATAAATAATTAATATTTTATTGGCACGCTGTAATCCACTTTACTGCTTTACGTAACTTTATTGTTATTGCTTACTGTTTTCCCTACGCCCACGAAGCGATTCCCTTTTTCCGAATCGATATTTTTTTAATAAATTATAAGCACTGCCGCTGTTAAATATGGATTTGTTTATTTAGCGCCTGATATTTTACACATTCTTTTGACAAGCGAACTGTGTTTCTACCGATAAGATTATTAAAATTATTTTCTTTTCAAAAAGATTTTCTATATCTATATATATTTATATATATATGAAAAAGCAGAGAAAATATTCTTTTTTATTTGCAAGCACTGCATAATTTCGCATGAACAGTTTTGCGTAGATTTTTTTTTAAATATAATTTTTTCCATTACGTCATTTTTTTAATTGTGTGCTTTATATTATTTGCATGATATTGAATCATTACGAATGGGAAAACTAGGAAAAGTATCTATTTTATGCACGTGTTGATAAAATTTAATAAACATATTTTTCCCTTCCTCGATAAAATTTATGTTTGTCGATGATTTTATTCGAAATTTTAAGTTAAATACACTTTTATCGTTTCTATATTAAATTTTCACTTGTCACTTAAATACATTCTCTTCGGGAAAATATAATCAAGGGAAAGGGATGCGAAATTAGCATTTTTAAAAGTTATGCTAATCTTGAAAAATAACAAGCGCACACAACGCCCAGAACCGCATAATGAATTCAAATCTAGAGCTAATATTTATTGATTGCTTTCAAATTTAAACGCACATTTGTTTTAACATTGTACGAATTGAAATTAATTTGTTTTAAATCAATTTGTAAAACATCCAACCATTAATTAAACAATTTTAACGTCTACGACTTAATAATCATCACATTTTTCGAACGTATTATTAATTCGTTGTGTGTGCGTTAAAATAAAACATTTATTTAAATGAAATCAGTTTTATTCGGATCGGAATCAACATAATGGTTTAAATAATCAATTTTTATGTTGGATATTTTATTTGGGGGTTGGAATCTTATATGTATGAGATGTAATTGAATTGAAACAATAAAAAAATTAATACAGAACACTCTCTCCATTTAAAACCTCTTCAAATGCCACATTGAAATTTAAAAAACCGCTGTAAAAGTAATATGGTTATATAAATTCCATTTGCGCGATTCTCTGATAATTTTACGATTTCCTTTAGTATTGATCATATTTTTTCTGTTTATTTCTTTTATGTGTTACATTATCTGATCCACATATGTGTATGTTGTTTATCGTCCATATATCTGTCATCTTTTGCATAAAGTATATTTGCGAAAATGATTCATTTTGGTAATAAAATAATGTATTTTCATGTTATTGATTTATTGTTTATTGATTATGTGAATGAATATATTGTTGCAGGTATCGAAAGTAAAGGTGCAGGAATGCAGCGTCTACAAATCGTGTTGGGATTGTTTAAATGCCAAGGACCCGTATTGCGGATGGTGCTCTTTGGAAAATAAGTAAGTTATTCATCATTCATTTCAGTTTTTACTCTAATATACATAATTAACATACTAACTTTACTTCACTCCTGGAATTACATTGTGTAATTCCTTTTTTATGTTCATTTTCAAGTAAATTTTTTCTCATTTTCTTCTTTTTTTGTTCTTGTATTATAACTTTAGAAAATGCATTACAAATTTCTACGTTCAATCAAGGAACTTTTGGAATTTTTTTTTTTTGTAATATTATCTACTCTTTTATTTTGTTGTTGTTTTTCTTCTTCTTTTCCACTCGTAATTTTTTTACTAAGTAACAAGATTCACTTTGAAATTGAAATAAACGAAGTGAAATAATCAATTTCTGCAATGTTGCGTTTTATTTCCGATAAAAAAATATATCTAAAGAACATTTGGAAATTTAAATAATGATAAAGGAACATATGTGAACGTGCGTGTAAAAGCAAACAAGATACAAATTTTTGTATATCATTATAAAGGTTCATCGAGTACTAGGATTTTTGTTTTGTTTTTATCTTATATAAAAGAAAAGAGAAGCTAGACAAACAGTCTTTGTGTATGTTTAGAAAAAAGAACGGATGAAGGGAATTAATTTTAAAGAGAAAATGTTTACTTTACTAAAAAGACAATTATGTAAAAAGATATTCGATATTTTTGAAAAATTAATATTTTGTTTGAATTAACGATATCCTTGTTATTTATGTAAAAAATAAGCTTACATTTTATGAGTGTATACAATTTTTTATTTGTATTTGGGATTTCGGACAAACATTATTAATACTGTTGTTGCATAAGAATGAATTAATAGATTGCGATTATACAGAAAAGCAATTTAAGGATGTTGGATGCAAGAAAGTTTTGTACACAAAAGTCTAATTGAAAATTTTAATATTAACACCAAAATGAACTATAATCATGTTAAAAGTTTACACTAACTTTTTGGTTTATGCTTTCCGGCTAAACAGTTTTCAATGTATCAAAACTCCTTTTGGATTCTCTTCGCGCTTTTATTAATCATATTATCATTTTATGATCATCATTTTTCAGTCATGTTTATTAGATTTCAATTACTTGTTGAAAGTATTCGAGAGAAGAAAGTTTTTTTTTTATAATTTGTATGGATGAATGCATCAGTTTTTAATTAACTTTTATGAATAAAATATTGAACTAGGCGTTAATCGTCTCATTCATACTTGTTAGAGTATATTATTGGATTTCTAGTTGTAATCTAATAGATAATTTAATTCGGAATTCTCATTGCTTGTTACATAATATTATTCGGGCCCTTTTCTATTTACATAAATAAATTAACACTCAGCCGGTAATTGCAAAAGAAATCATAGTACAATTGAATTGTGCAGTAAATAGAGTTTGGTTGTTAGATTTATTTACTTTGGATTTTTATCATTCTTTCTCCTTCCCCTATCATCGAGCATTCTCTAAAAGAGAAGAGAGAAGAAATCTGTGCCCCAGATCTGAATTCAAATCCATTAGATATGTGTATGTAAATAAAGATAGGAGAATGATTCAGGAGAGGGTTGTTTTGTTATTAGAATGATTACTATATGTGGCACACCCTTAAATAAAATTTTCATCTCTTTTATTTCTATATGCTATATAACATATATAGAAAAAATAGAATGCGAAAGGGTGAAATGCAAACTTTCGTACGACACAATAAATCTTCAGATTTAATATTAAAGCTTTGGCAAAACTGTTTAGAAAACGTCTCAGTTGTTGTTTTTTCATTAAAGTACGATGAAAGATTTTATTTACTTGTGAAAATATATTACAATACTTTTTATACAAATTTTCAAGAAACATTTTTTGTTTTTCGTAAAAGTTTTCCGAAGAATTTTTGCTAAATCATCTATGTAACATTATAATTATTTGCACATTTTTATAAAATATGAGAAAAATGTTTATCCGATAGATGACTAATCCAAAACGTATCACGTGAATGAGCATGATGCATTTTAAATTACCTAATATATAAATATTAATGAATTTAGCTACGATTTTTTTATTAAAATAAGATTTCTCACGCAGGAATGTTATATTTATTGTTATTACAATATAAACATTACATACAATGTTCCTTACATTATCTCTACATATAATAACAATTTTATGTTATTGTATATTTTAATAGCAATTCCAATTAAATACTGCATAATATTATACGCCAATTAATAAGAAGCATTTATTCAGTATTCCTGCTGCTACTGAATAAGTTTCAATTGAAGATGCACATACAAATAAGAGACATAAAAATTATTTTGTAATTAAATACATTTTTTATTAATCTATTAGTAAAAAATATCATTAATTTGCCATAAAGCAGCTTAAAGATAAAATGGAAAATTTATCTCTTATATTATATCAAAGAAAAAGAAAAATAAGCAAAATTTTATTCTCACGTTAAAATCACATTTCTTATACTGCTACCTACATTAAAATGTCAATCTTTTTTTTTTTCGATTTGTGTGTATGTATGTGGGAATAGTTAGCAAAAAAATCAATGGCAAAAAACATGCGATAAAAGCCACACGTGTGATTCAGGATATAAAATTGACACAAATGGTTTTATGCTTAAATTTATTTGAATATGTACGCAGATTCATTGAACATTTGACACATATCGAAACAACATTTTCTAAGTACATATTGTAATCTTTTGAGAGGATCCCTCCAATAAATTATCTTAAACCTATGATGTATTAATATTTGAATAAGTTTAATAGTATTAAAACCCATGAAAACCAATCAGTAAAGTTTTCGGCTAAATTATGTATTTTGAAAAAGCTAAGTGGGTTAGGTGTTTGGGTGAGAGGGGGTGGAATTTTGAGTGGATATGGCAAAAAAACAAGAGTCAAACTTGAAATCTGCTTGTATTTCGTTTTATTCTATTTATCAGAAAATGAAATCTGAAAGCATCCTTCCGTTAGGTATGAGAATGCTTTGATAAAATTTCTTTGACTAAAAATGGTTGCTTTGCTGTTGCTTTTGATAATTTTACACATACAAAAACAATTATATGTGAATATAATTTAAAAATAAAAACGCTCAACAATGTTATAACATCTGTGATGTTATGAATATATTAAATATATAATTAAACTCATATATTGTACACATATACATATGTAAACCGTATGAATGTAATAATTCCTCACGTTTAAATGGAGATGAGTTTTTGTTGTTAGAAGGAGGAAGGATCAAAGTAAAACGTTTAGCAATGGGTTTTTTAATATTTATCGTATAATTTATTCTTTAAGGAATATTCTATGTACTTTACTCTTCCATCTTAACCATCAAAATACTCCGGTTAAGTACATGTTTACAAGCATAATGTATAATTCAGTTAAAGGAATGAAAAAAGGCATAATACCACCCAGTATTTAGAGTTTAATGTTGAAAATAGTATGCATGAAATAAATATGAGAATAATTTTATCGCTTTTCATGAAATTTTCTGTGTGCTTAATACATTTATAAGACAGAAAACCAAAAAAAGCAATCTACTTTTAATGCATATAATTGTTTTCTAAAGCAATCCAAGGAATTTGTTGAATATTAGACCATTACCTGACTATACTAATGGTAAAATCGATATTTCTCGTCAACGATCCCCAATTTGTCAACCGATACACGAGCACTACCATAAATATTATATTATACATTAAGTTTCAATCGTTATCTATATTACTTATCTACAACGACGCTTCCAGAACCAATTTAGGGTATAACTTTATATTCTGTTGTGCTTTGTTGGATTGCACCTACGATAGATAATAAATTCTACTATAGATAATAATGGTGAATTCGATAACATAGAAAAATTGATTTTCGTTTCTATATTCAATAGAAACACATTTAAACTTTCTTTTATATACATAGTAATTGTTTCAAGAGTTGTTGAGTAATATTTTTATAGTGTTGTTAGATTAGTAAATAAACGTTAGACTAATGCGCGTGTTTGAACGTTGCTTCTAAAAAATTTAAGGGCTCTAGATTACGGATTTGGATAAGGATATATCTTATCAGGATCTAATTTTATTATTAAATGTTGAACATATATTACCGGCTGTAACATATCCCGTACTATATTAAATCAATTCATCATACGTGATAAAAAAAGGCAGCATTTTCGAAACGTATGCGCGTTCGCTGAGTTTTATGATTTATCATATGCAATCTTTGATGGACGCGATGAAGCATTTTCCCATTTCATATTGCACATTTAAAGGGCGGAATGATGGCTTTATTAGAGTGGCTTGTATTGTACGTGCGTCGTGTGCTTACTGCTTATACTGCTCCTGGCAGTTGAATGAGAGTATTTGCATCGCGAATCAAAGTATTCATTCATATACTCCACATGTACTCTATTGTTGAATATGTCTGTTATATCTGTCAACGACAACACAAAAAAAGTATACAAGTTTTGCATAAAACCGCCCCCACTATTCCTGGTAATGGTGTTACCCTCTTACCATCTCTTCCACCAGAAAAGGAATAATTCACTGGTGTTTGTATCATTTTTAGTAGTTCGTGATGGTTGTGGTGACGGTGGTAGTTTTGCGGTGGTTGTTAATATTTATTATAGTGCATGCTTTTGCTCTTTATTGCCACTCATCGCCAACCACATTTATCAGATGTTATACAATTGTCATTGAATAGGATTATTCAAATGAAGCATTATATGTTTCTTGGACAAACTTTTGTTTTTACTACGTTATAATAAGCTTTAAGAAATTGCACAAACAGAATAATGCGTCTATAGAGTGTGCTAGAAGTCTACTTGACCAAGCTACCAAAGACAACTTCTTCTTTAATCAGGTAGCATGCTCTAGTTCGGTTTGCATGATCGCAGCAACAGCGCGTGAACTGACTCATTCTAAACGTAATCATTTCGTATCACAAAGTAGTTGTTAAATCGACGATATATCGTTATTAATGAACTTTTCAATTGATTATGGAAATAATAAAGTTATTTATGTGTATTTACGAAGTAGGTATATCGATATAACAAAAAGCAGCAAAAAGATAAGAGAAAAAGTTGATGATAGATAACGGTATTGAAATAGATGTAGCTGCAGATAAATAGTGTTAAACTAAGTTTATCCTGAGAATTTTGTTCGTGCACGAGATGAAACGGTAACTTAAACGTCGTCTTTGTCGGAAGTAATTTAAATTTTCGGAAATTACCTTCGTACCAAGAGATGGACTTGGATGTAGCGCCCGTCCACGCAAATGAGAGTCATTTATTACAGATAGAACAATAAATAAAGGCACATTCACTCGCTCCAACACCTCCAGACAATTCACCAAACCTACGAATAGCTCATCAGAAATTTTCTTAAAATATCCATGTTAAGAATCTCTTAATTACCACAAGATTTAATAAAACTAATTACACTTTAATATTTATGATTTAGCAGATTGAAAAACTAGATAGAAGTAGTACAATATATTTTAAAAGATCAGATTAAATGAAATTGTTATATGAAAACATGAAACAATTTCATCTTCTCTTCTCGTGCTTCGTTTTTGTTTTATATATTGTTTAATACAATCAATAGTATTAGCAGGAAGGTAATTGGTCTGTTATTTTATATTTATATTCAATAGTTATTAGAAATAAATGTTAATGATAGTATGGAGTTGCGTTTGAAATCGTTTTAGGACGTTTGTAAAGTAGTAAAGGATGAATAAAATAGCGTTGCTTTAGCGCTAGTTTAAGTTCATTCGCAAGAATCTGTAATGCATTGTATGTTTCTCAGCTCGTATTGAAACTTGTAATTACTTTATAGATATAAATTCAGCGAGCAAACTTGTGTAAGTGCTTAGTACTCGCTACGCTCTCTTAGGGTTAAGTAAAATTGAATTCAATGAAATACTTAGAAATTATTTCATTTAAAAGTTTAGATTTGCTATATATCAGACTATTTTGTATTCAAGAAAATATTTATTTCTTTATATCGATTTTGATTAGGTTCTATATAATAATAATTAGTGGCGAGGAAAGGAAAGGACAAGAAATTAAGGGAGCATGTGTGTTAGTATACTATATATTTTCTGCTTTTGACAGATTATTTGTTTTCGGTAAATTAAATGAGAAAACTCTAATTTCGTTCGTTTTGCCCTCTTAACCCATTCCAAGGCAAATTCCATTTACTGAATTTAGCCACAAACTCGTATCTTCTAAGCTGCAAACGTTTTTAATGTTGGTTGTCGAATACTGAAACAACAGTAATTCATTCTCAGCTTACTTTGGTAATATTTTTTCGTTGAGGCCGATAGTTTGACAATTTATCCACGTTTCGTCTGAGCCAAGTTAATTATGCGAATTCCTTCATTCCACCTTTCGTGCGTGGCAGATCTTCCTCTAATATTTCGAGTGTTCCTTCTCTGCCTTCCAATAAATCGCTCCTATTCATCCTTAATTTTCGCGTTCCTACGTTTTCCACCCTAACTGAAACTCCTGTGTTTATTTTTTATCTTATTTTTTCTGCTATATCCATATTTTTATATAAAAGTTTTTATTATCAGTTTCTTTTTTTTTTTTATTAAGACTCAATTCAAATAAAATTTTATTTAATTAAATTTGATTAACACCAGGACAACAATAACTTTTTTGTCATAGTTCCTTTTATTGTAAAACTCTATTGTTACTTGATACCTTACTATAATGAAAAAAAAAATGAAAACGTTAATCTTCTTAGGCACATCGATCTTTTTTCATTTTGTTAGAAAGAATGACTGACCATAATAGTTTTCCCTCAACTTTGTTCATTCTGTAAATGAAAGAAGGAAAACAGTAGGATATTTTAAAACGTCTGTTGATTTTCGAATTTTCCTTCGAGAAAATTGAATATCGAATATTTTTAAGCCACTTAAATTGTTTTTTAGGTAGTAGTATAACTGGGATTTTCTAAATCGTATACTTTATAAAAGTAATCTTCTAAAGTTCATTAAAAGCAAAGTTATGGTTATAAGTAAGTGAAAAACGAGAATGCAAATAATAAATGTAAAAAAGTTTTATTTTCTTGCTTACTATTGCATAAAAAAATCTATAATGGATGTAAATAAGGCTATAGACGAACTATTTATTGTATAAATTGATTCTAATAGCATTAACTAGAATTCCTTTATTTAAATTTTGTTTGAATATCAGCGAATTTTTTCGTACAAACCATGTACTTACGAGCATTGATAAGCATTATCATTAAAATAATTTTCCTTTTTCCGTTTTCTTATTTTAACAAAGAAAGATATTCTAGAAAATTAGATCAAAAATGATGTTGAATAAGTAGAAAAGAAATTTTGAAATCTTGACTACTCGACTATAATATGGTACTTAAGCTGTTTGGAAAACCTTTTCAATCTTTATTAGTAAAATTTATTGTTACTTTTTATTGTTTATAGTTATTATATATGAATTTATATAGAAGGATTACATAAATACTATTTCTATTGCAGATGCAGTTTGCGATCTCACTGCCAGGATGCAGCTAAGGATCCACTATACTGGATTAGTTACAAAAGTGGTCGATGCACAACTATAACAACAGTAACTCCCAACCAACTTCAACGAACAACAGCTAGAACGGTAAGTACTTTCATTTAAAAATTCTTTTTCAACATTTTCCCACGTGTACATCTTACTGCTTTCTAGTTAGTTATTTAATTAAATTATGGAATGTTAAATGGTGAATGTTAATTGCTTTGTTTTGCAGCTGGATCTTGTTATTGATAATCTTCCAACGCTTTCGGGCCAATTCCTCTGCGCTTTTACAGCGTTGGACAAAACGCTCATCACCAATGCTACTAAAAAGAGCTATGGAGTTAATTGTACCACCCCTCGAACGGATTTACTACCATCAATTCCACCTGGTCAACGTAAGTACTCTTTTTCTTCAAAACTTTTTTATTATCAGTCAAACAGTAAAAAACATTAAAATATATCTCGCAACATTAAACCTTGCTATTTTGATGCTGTAAAATTAGAGTCAAAACATTTTACTGATAAACTTTCACTTGAATTGCTTTATTTAAGATTTTTCTCGGCGTCAAATTTTAATGTTTCACGGCAATTCAAATGTTTCTCTCTCTTTCTATATGTACACGTATATTTATATACCTAGTTCTAAAGTACATTTACTTTTTAAAGTATATATAAATATTTGCATTCCATTTTCATTCCTATAATACGAAATATTTGTTGAATGGCATGAATTGCATTCAATTTTCAATTGTCGTCTATTCTTACTAACAAATGTTTGCAAATTGATCAATAAATTTATTTATTTAGATTTGTATTCATAATATTAAATTTATTGTATTAAATTTTCTATTGTTACATAAACTTTCTGTATGAGATAATAGCCAGAATAAATATTATTAATTCAATTATAATAAAGCTATTAAAAATCCAACAAATATAAACTAATTGTTAATCAATATAAATGGAAAATGGTTTTGAAATTGCATACGAGAAAAATACAGCTCTTCATTTATAAATGAAATTTTTATTAGTTTATTTATATACAAATAAATATTTTTCAAACACAATTTTATCAATATTATATTGAGTAAACAAATTACAAGTTTGCATGTTGATAATGTTTTCTGTAAATTCTGGTTGAATTGTTAGTTTTTATTATAGAATGAACTAATCAATTTTAGATTGTAGAAATAGACAGGTTCAAATTAATTAATTAATGATAATTTCCATTTTCAGATCATTTTACCGCAAAATTGTCTGTTCGAATGCAATCAGGACCAGATTTTGTAGCTACAAATTTTACATTTTTTGATTGCAATACATACAGTTCATGTACTCAATGTGTCTCATCGTCATTTCCTTGTGATTGGTGTGTGGATGGTCATCGTTGTACACATGACACAGCTGAAAATTGTAGAAATGACATATTAGTAACCGGTGTTAATGTAAGTTTTGAAATATTCCTTGTAATATTGCAAAGTATTTACATTTAAATAAATTTATAGCGTGTCGGGCCAAGTTATCGATCTGGTCCAGCATTTTGCCCTACAATTAATGCAACAGTTGGACATTCACCTGAAATTTTGGTAGCGTCTGGTATAAAAAAGGCAATTCGTGTTAAGGTTCACATTATTGGACAATTTATCGTGCAGACTAGATTTGTTTGTCAATTTAATATCGAAGGAAGAGTAACGAGTGCGAATGCACAACTGCTAGGTGATACAATTTATTGTGATCCAATCGAATTTTCATATACATCAAGAGCACCAAATATCACAGCAACTTTTGCCGTTATCTGGGGCGGATCAAAACCTCTTGATAATCCGGATAATATTCACAGTTCGTTGAATTTGTACGCAATTATTAACTAAATACTAATTAAATTTTGTTTTTAGTTGTTATCTATAGGTGCCGTGACATGGCAGATAATTGCGGAATGTGCTTGGCACTTTCGGAGAAATATGAATGTGGGTGGTGTCAAAGCTCAGATCGTTGTGAAGTGAAGGATCAGTGTGAAAGAGGATCTGCTGTTTGGTTAAATAGGAGTCAAACCTGCCCTAATCCTGAAGTCATTTCATTTAGTCCCGAATTAGGACCTTGGGAGGGCGATACAAATATTACAATTCAAGGAATAAATTTGGGCAAAACATTTCAGGATATTTACACAGGAGTTAGCATTGCGGGAATTAATTGTCAGCCTTATGAACATCTCTATGTGAAAACAAAACAAATTGTATGCAAGGTTGATGGTCCTGGCACTAATGAACAACGCCAAGGTCCAATCGTCGTTAAAGTTGAAGACTACAGAGGCGAATCCAAAACAAACTATCGATTTGTTGATCCAGCAATTACAGGAATTACACCAAAATATGGGCCTAAGTCAGGAGGAACAATGCTTAAAATTACAGGCCACTATATGAACGCCGGAAGCAACATTCAAGCATTTATCAACGATCTTCCTTGCAGAATAGTTTCGTAAGTATACTTAATTTAACATCATAGTACATATTTAAACAATTGCAAATATTTCATATTTTAGAACCGAACAAAAGCAAGCATTATGCATGACCAGCGCATCAGAGAAACCAATTGCCGGCAAATTGCGGATGAAATTTGACAAAGGAGATAGATTTTATGAAAATGAATTATTTCAATACGTTGAAGATCCAGTCATTGAATCAGTCGAATCAGGAGTTGCTAGTCAAGTTAAACAACCAAAAGGCATTCCAGCTGGTGGAATTAGAATATCGGTTACGGGAAAAAATCTTGCATACATTCAAAATCCACAAATGTATGTCTATTATGAACAAAAAATGTTTGTTAGCGTGAGTATAGAAATAAAATTAGTGAATTGCTGCGAATACGATTTATTTATTCAATTTATTTCTTTTAAATAGCAATGTACTGTGAACAGCAATACAAGTATGACATGTGACAGTCCAGTCATTGAAGTAGAAGAATTAAAATTGGATGCGGATAATCCACTAGCATTGGAATACGGATTTCGAATGGACAATGTATCAGGAGTGCAGAATTTAACACTTAATAAAGAATTTAATCCATTTTTACTATATCCGAATCCAGTTTTCGAACCTTTTGATAAGGAAGTTAAATATTATAAATCTGACTATCTAAATATTAACGTAAGTTAAACATTAATTAATTAAGAGAAATGAAACAATATTAATAACATTATTATTTCATTACATAGGGTCAAAACATAGATAGGGCTTGTCAGGAATCAGATGTTGAAGTACGAATCGGAAACAGTTTTTGTAATGTAACTTCACTTTCAAGACAACAATTAACTTGTCGGCCGCCTGAAACTCAACCACCTGCATTAGATGAATCGGGACACATAAATGGAGAAGCTCTTCCTGAAGTCGTTGTAATAGTAGGCGGTTCTTTAAGGTTCCAAATTGGAAGTTTATCCTATTCATCGCCTCAAGGATTGAATGGATCAATTTCAAGACCAATACTTTACATTGTAATTGCCGTATGCGCAATTGTCTTCCTTGTCTTTATTGGATTCCTTATTGCATATCGAAGAAAATCTACCGAAAATAATCGCGTATTGAAAAACATGCAAGAGCAAATGGATATATTGGAATTGCGTGTCGCTGCTGAATGTAAAGAAGCCTTTGCTGAACTACAAACTGAAATGACTGATCTGACTGGCGATTTAACATCTGGGGGAATACCGTTCTTGGATTATAGAACTTACGCAATGAAAATTTTGTTCCCTAATGTGGATGATCATGCTGTATTGCAATGGGATCGTCCCGAATTGCTCCGCAAAGACAAAGGACTTAGATTGTTCGGACAATTGATAATGAATAAAACATTCCTATTACTATTTATCCGAACATTAGAAAGCAATCGATATTTTTCAATGCGTGATCGTGTTAATGTTGCTTCATTAATAATGGTTACATTACAAAGTAAAATGGAATATTGTACAGACATTCTAAAGACACTCCTAGCTGAATTGATTGAAAAATGTATGGAAGGCAAAAGTCATCCGAAACTTTTGCTTCGCCGAACTGAAAGTGTCGCTGAGAAGATGCTCAGTGCTTGGTTTACATTTTTATTATATAAATTTTTACGTGAATGTGCTGGAGAACCTTTGTTTATGTTATTTAGAGCTGTAAAGCAGCAAGTTGATAAGGGACCTGTTGATTCTATTACATCAGAAGCACGATATTCTTTAAGTGAAGAAAAATTGATCAGACAATCAATAGATTTTAAACCCATGGTATGTTTAATATGAATGATAAAATTGATTGTTTGTTTTTTTATCATTTTTGGTTTTATTGTTTCAGACCATATACGTATCTATATCACAACAAACAGGATTTGTTGGTGGATTAGATCATAATACTGAAAATGTTCCTGTAAAAGTATTAGATTGTGACACAATTAGTCAAGTAAAAGAAAAATCATTGGATAGCATATACAGAGCTACTCCTTATTCACAACGACCTCGAAAAGAGGATCTTGATTTAGGTATGGATATTAATTAATATTATTTTACATAAATGCATAATATGTATATTATTAATTGTTTTTGTAGAGTGGAGAACTGGTACATCAGGTAGATTAATTTTATATGATGAAGATTCCACAACAAAAACAGAGGGAAATTGGAAACGAAGAAATACCTTGCAACATTATCGTGTGCAAGATGGTGCAAGTTTAAATTTAGTTTCAAAACAAAGTTCCATTTATAATTTAAGCATCTTCTCTGAAAAGAACGACAAATCTCATAAATATGAAACGCTTAATCTTAGTAAATTTAGTTCAGCTAGTCCTCCACTGAGTCGTGCAACAAGTCCTCTTAACCATGACCATGACCAAGACGTTCGAGTCTGGCATTTAGTGAAACATCATGATGCAGATGCTCAACGAGAAGGAGAAAGAGGCAATAAAATGGTATCTGAAATATACCTAACTAGATTATTAGCTACGAAAGGTACACTGCAAAAATTCGTCGACGACTTATTCGAAACCATCTTCAGTACAGCTCATAGAGGCTCTGCGTTACCACTTGCTATAAAATATATGTTTGATTTTCTTGATGATCAAGCACTTCAGCATGGTATTGCTGATCCAGAAGTTGTGCATACCTGGAAAAGTAATTCATTACCACTCAGGTTTTGGGTAAATCTTATTAAAAATCCCAATTTTGTTTTCGACATCCACAAATCAAATATTGTGGATTCGTGTCTATCTGTAGTTGCTCAAACTTTTATGGATTCTTGTTCAACTTCTGATCATAGATTAGGTAAATAAATAAATGTCCGATAAACTAATCGATAATAATTGTTAAATTTGTTTGTTTAATAGGTAAAGATTCACCAAGTTCTAAATTGCTTTATGCTAAGGATATTCCATCCTATAAAGAATGGGTAGAGCGATATTATTCTGATATTAAAATAATGCCTGCTATATCTGATCAAGATATGAATGCTATGTTGGCGGAAGAATCACGGGTAAGAGATTATATTCTATATTATATTATAATTGGTATTATGAGTATTATTGATATTAAAATGAATTATTATTTTAGCTTCATACAACTGAATTTAATACAAATTGTGCATTGCATGAGCTCTACAATTATGCAGTAAAATACAACGAGCAATTGACCGTAACATTAGAGGAGGATGAATTTTCTCAAAAGCAACGTTTAGCATATAAATTGGAACAGGTGCAGAATATAATGGGAGAAACGCAACCGTGATACTGGCCTGATTTGACTCGGCCCTCAGCACCTCCTATCTCACCAATGCAACCTTCAGCTCCCCAAGAATTGGCCTGCTGATAACCTGCATCGTTTGGAGCAGCTTGGACCGATGTCATACTCGGATTGAATAAATAAAAATATAATACAAATAGTGCCAGTGAAAGAAACACTGGACCATACATATCCACGGAACTTTCTCTATATGTTGTTGGATTGCCGTTTATAGTCGTTCGGTGTAGGAGCGGTGCGCACTCAGTGACTTTAAGTGCCTCTGGTAGGAATGAGTGATGTACTGTCTCCATGAAATTAGTGTACTATATTTTTATGATACGACAGTCTGTTTATTGCTTTGCTGTGCTGATTTATCAGCGTTAGTCCAATACATATACATACATAACATACATAAAGGAATACCTACGTTGGAACATGCATCCTGATGATGTGTGTAACCGTATGTATTTTGAATTACGTATTATCACGAAATCTAATGCTTTTTTGATAATTGTATAATGAATGTACCTTATATTTATCCTTGTACAGTTTAATATTTTTATATTTTGTTCGATGCAATCATGAAGATTGTCTTCCGCACTCAAGGAAGCAGCAGGGTGTAGTGTTTATTTGCGACCTTTCAATCATTCGTGTCCCAAACTTAATCAAGAACTTTTACCGAAAGGGTATCGTGTCAGTGTGCCGTGGTCTGTGTACGTGTTGAGAGGCTGTTCATTTCCATGCTGTTCAGCCGCAGCCAAAGAATTCCTGTTTCTTAATAGTATATATGAATACTAGTTACGTTTACTATTACCCTCCTCCTCAACTTTCCATTCCGAAGCACTATCACCTCTTTTTCCTTAAATTCATCATGTACATTCAATGGAAATGTTTTCAGGCTGTAATTTAATTGATATTAAAATAATTCTAGTCTATAAATAAACTTGAGGATTTTTTTCTATTCTATATTTTAATTATAATCTTGTATAACTTGTAATAATGTGTTCTAATTTCCTATATAAAAATTAAATACGAATTGTAACCGTCCTTGCGATGCTATAATATTTATATTTCATATCAGTTTCATTGTAATTTTCATTTTTTAAATGAAAAACCTCAACTTTATTTACGGACAACTGTACTGCCAGTGTTCGATAGTTACTATTTTAATTCCTATCACGATATATATTTCTTATATATATGAATAATTATATAATTGTATTACTTCAGCTTTTATTCAAAGAAAATTATGTGTGTATATCTATTGTATGTTAAATATTTGTAATTTAGTTTTATTTAAATAATTGAATTTTTGTCGCTGTCTGCACTGGCTACAGTCAAATTGTAAATATTCAGTGTGCGTGCACGGTGTATTCATAGTACTGTGTGTATACTCGATTGCATTTGCAATAATATGAATGGTAATGTAATACTATATGTTATTATAAAAGACTGAATGGAGTTATTTCAAATACTAAATAGAAAACATCTCTATACATTGCCATTCTTAATACACTTTCCTCATTCCTTTCATTTTCACTTCTACCTAAAATCTATCTATGTCTAATGTTCTATCCAGGATCGTTATAAAAAGTTTAAAAAGTTCTTTTTTCTCATGTTTTAAGGACATTTTAATGATTTTTGGAAATCTTTTAATTCAATTTATGGAGGAAATTAGCTGAGAATTGCATTCCTTATTAATTAAGAATCCCAAAATTGGACACGCAGATTCAATAGTGAATCTAATGCATTCAACGAAGACCAAAAGGTAACAAAATTCATGAATCACATTCAATATTGTATCTCCTTCATTCACTGTTGAATCTGATGGATTCAATATTGAATTTTTTTTTCTAATCTAAAATCATAAATTGCACAGAATCCTGCGAAAATGATTGCATAAATCTAGTTTGTGTGACGTCATTTCTTATGTTTCAATTTTTCATAGGACAAAATTGAGTTTTCTGTAATTTTTAGCAGTTCTTGCTGTAGTGTTAGCTATATAAACTAGGTGGCGCTTCACGTACTTCTCCTTAACAAAACTCAATCTCTATATAATAACTTCGCTTGGCGACAATCAGCTCGCCCAATTACTAGGCAACTGGTTGTTTCAGGTAAATAGCTTTTGCCTGTCTATAATTTAGGCAAGTAGAGGACACAATACATTACTTGAAATCGTAAAGTATGTGTTCTCCTTTCCATTGAATAAAATAATTACAAATAACATTAAATATTATTTAAAACACAGTAGAACGCCGATTATCCGGACTAGTCGGGGATGAAGGCAATCCGGATAATCGAAATACATTATGACATATAGGTAATATTAAAAAAATATTTAAGTCACACGTCCAGACACGTCGTGAATCTGCTGATTTCGTCGTTAATAGCAATCCGGATAATCGGCGTTCTACTGTATATATTTTTTCAATACAGAATTCTTATAATAATAATTATTGATTTCTTTTTGTTATAGTTTATACAACATTTGATGTGATGTGGAGGAGTTGCTGTTAGATATCCTCATGTGTGCGTTCCCGATACCATCAGTCATTCTTTTAAGGACTTACAGCAATTGAAAATATTTGGTAGGTTTGCTATATAATAATTTTTATTCACACTTCTAAAAATATTTTTTTATATGTTGATAGGTGCACAACAATTGGATGGGATTCAATATTCAAGAAAGGATCCAAAGGACTCTCACCGAAATGACTTAGAAATTTGTTTGGTTCGGATTTTGTAAAATCTTCCAAGTCCACCTTCTTTTCATATGAGTCGCAAGAACATCAACTGGTTGTTACGCTGGAGACCAACAGAGAGGATCTACAACACTGAAGAAGAGACATCGAAAATTCATAAACATACATTACATCGAAAACATTCAACAGATCCAAAAAGTGAAGAGACTACAGTAGGTATGTATTATGTATTTGTCCACGCAAGACACACGTCGATTCTAATGCCAACATTTCAGATTACTAATATAATTTTCTTTATTTTCAGGCCAACAGACGAAGAGGATAAATCGTAAAACCAACACTTGGCTGATTTGCTAGAAGACATACAACGCCAGTAAGAAAACATCAAACGATTCATACGATTGAAAAGTAAAACAGAAATGTAACAATTGTATTTTGATGTGTGCATAAATAAAATATAACATTAAATTTAACTTAGACTTTTATTTCATTTCACTTACAGATAAAACAACTTGCAAAGTTGGAAGCGAAATGGAATCCACGATTTTTGTGTGATGGATTGATGTCTTCAAAAACTTGGATGATTATGATTCGGTTTGGAAATTTTTCTAGAGTATTTGACTTGGAAAAGTTATCAACTCGAGTTTGTAAAATATTCAAAGTTCACCATATTTGTTCATACAAATAAAATTTCAACGTAGTATTCTTATAAGTAAACAACGGCTTAGTGGTTAGAGCGCTGGACTAGAAGTCAGGCAACGAGGGTTCGAGTCCCGCTAGCGGAATTTCTTTGGAATTTTTTTTTCCTAAAAGAATAAAATATTAAATAAAATCAGAAATTCCTCAGCATCTGCATAAATAGTTGCATAAATCTAGGGTGTGTGACGTCAAAATAGTAGTTTTCTTTAATATTAAGGTATTTCTATTCTACTTTTAGCTATCTAAAATAGATGGCACTCAAAATTACAGAAAACTACTTACCTACCTTCATTTTTATTTAAAAAATCAGATATATGCAACCAATTTTGCTCGATGCTGAGGAATTTCTCATTTTATTATTTCACAAAAAAAAATTCCAAAGAAATTCCTCTAGCTCGATTCGAACCTGAGGCCTCTAGTCTTCCAAGCCAGTACTCTAACCACTGACCTGCCAATCACTTATAAGAATATAAGGTTGAAACTTTTATTTATACTGAATAATAGTGGACTTTGAAGATTTTTTCAAGAATCGAGTCGATGATTTTTCTAAGCCAAATACTCAGAAAAGCCGAGTCGATTTTTCACCAAAATAATATAACCCACCAAACGAAAATTCTTCGATTTCGTTTACTGACACTGGTTTTGAAGATGTTTTATTTTTGTATTTTTATTGAATATAAATAAAAGTCAAAGTTAATTTTATGTTTTTATTTATCCACATTAAATGCAATTTACTATATATTTCACATATAATGTTTGATGTCTTCTATCAAGTGTTGTCGTCTTTTTTCTTGCGAGTCAACCATGTGTTGTTTTTCCACTTTTACTTCATGCAAAATTGTGCTGTAAACAAACAAAA
>JAODFZ020030151.1:0-14350 GCA_027574845.2 Deinopsis erosa
TTCGATGTAAGTAGAGTAAGTTAGTAATGTTTAAAGAGATTAAGTAATTTACTTTTAACAGCGATCACTTGCTGATATATTTAGTGGTCATAGAAATTTTGATTTCGTTTTTGATTTATCTAATCATATTCAAATGATATGGGAAATTCTTAATCACCATTTGTTCACGTAGATAAATTAAACAATTTAAAAAAATTATGATGAACATTTTTGTATTACGGTAAAGTCTCGATAATCTGACCTATGGCTAAGATATGAAAATTACGGGCACTTCTATGATTTTATATTGAAAAATTGTGTTTATGGCACAAAAATAACGCAAATTAATAAATAAAACAAAACTTATTAAATTATTCTATCAAATAACTGATGAAGTGCATAAATATGCTTTAATTTAATTAATAGAAAGGTTAATGAAACGTACACATACAGTCCCAAGACGAATCGCCAAGGAGAACTGAAAAACATCGAATTATAGAAAAATTCGAGATAAGGTGAAGTGGGCTAATTGTAAGTGCACAAACGGGGCAAGTGCGTAAACGGGCTCTTATTAACATAATATGAGAGAAATGTCAATATCTAATATATAATCATCTACTCAAAGTTAATATTATCCTATACACGTAGATATCGCCGAATTAATAAGGGAAATCCCCGATTTATTCCAATCAGTTCGAAAGCACGGCATGCAAAGAGCAAGTCTAGTTTGAGTGTATCAAAAATCAGCTGCAGCTTTTAAAGAAATTGTGTGTTTTGTGGTATTATTATTGATAAGTATTAAAAAATAATGTTTATATTTTACTTTAAGTAAATAATTTCAGTTGAATTATTAAAATTTATTGAGAAAAACAGTAGGCTTCTCTTGCCTCGTAAATATTGACACAATGGGCAAGAGCGTAGCGTGTGGCGGGGGTAAGAGCATATGTGCCGTTTATTTTAAAATCAACGATTCAATTTGATTGAATCGTATCGAAATTCGAAGATAATTTAATACAGAACACAGTAGTTCAAACCGCATTGCTCTATCTCATTTCGTTTTGATAATGTCTATAAAACCATGAAGGCACTAACATTTTGTAAGAACTAGACGCCCGTCTTAAGAAAAATTTGCTTTACTCCAAAACGAAACAAGATATTTGAATGCGGTAAAAAGCATTTTAAAGCAAAAATTGTAATAATTATGGTATTGCCTAGTAGCATATGATATAAGGTTTCAAATCGGTTTAAATAGTCGGTTTCTCACTTGCCCCATTTTCGGGACAAGTGTACAGTCCTTGGATTTTTTACAATTTTCTTAAAAAAATAAAATATACAAGTGAAATTGGCGTTTTTGTCAATGTTAATTAAAGCGTATTAACTCAATTATTTTTTAATTTCAATAACTGTTAAAGTAGGTATTATAAAACAAATTAAAGATATATGGGTTGAAAGTCAAACTTACAATTAGTAAAAACTAGGTCCCACTTACCCCACTTCACCTTATAAAATACACAAAAATTATTTATTAATTTAATAAAATTGTTGGTTTTTGTATAAATAAATTTCATGTAATTATTAAATTGTTTATTGCATAGAATTATATTTACTGTTTTTATATAAATTTTGTAAATATTTGATGTATGATTTAGTTAGAAAATACTTAGTCAGTGATTTTAAAACAGTTTGACGAAATATGTCAATAAGCGTTCAAGTCGTGAGTTTACATATTCATAACGCGTTTAGAAAAGACAAAAATCCAGTATAATGTTACCCACTTGATGGAGCCTGCTTATTGCAAATTCCACCCTGTCACACGTGTTTGTTTCAACCGAGACCGTGACAAACACGTAATTGCACGACTGTCACGTCTCCTGCAGATTACTATTGGCTTGTCCTGTAGAAAAACATCCTGCTGCCACTAGTATATTCCTCACAAACTAAATAACAACCTATCATCCACATCAATACATTCTAAAACCAATAATAATCGAAAAATAAAACGTTGAAATACTTTTATACATTGATTCAAAGTTACATTCATGTGAAAAGTTTACTTATTTGATTGGTACGTGATTCAACTATCAAGTTATTATTCTACTTAAGAAGAAATTTTAGCAACAATGTACTAAGCTTGTTTGTTTATATTTTGTTGCAACAAAATATGAATTAACAAAAAAGTATCGTGCAAAGGGCTTTTTAGAAAAAAACCATACATATGTTTTATATTTAGATTTACAATATACAATATATAATCCGATTTTCTGACCATTACAACCCTCTTATAAAAAAAATTATGTTGGTTTCCCCCTTATGACGTGTAATCTCGTTTTTTATATGTTGTTAATATTGGTGGCAGATGCAATGGCATGTAACGTGATGCAACAAGACAGTCTTTATGATGCGTTGTATATTTTTGAAGGGTAATGCAACAAAATAGTAAAATATATATTTTTTATTTTTTTTGCTAGTGGGTTTACGTGCCGACTGAGCGAGGGCGCTTTACTCTTACAACTAGGGCAATCGATAGGAACTCCCGCGGTGCAATTGAAGCGGCGCCTCCGTCGCGAGTGCGTGTCCTTTTGCCAAATGTGAATCTTAAAGCGTCGCAACAAAACAAACAAGTGTCAGGGAGAAAGCTATCGCTCTTATAAATAAAACTTTCAACTCTAAATCAATATTTCCATTAAGTTTTTAAAACTTTTTCTCTCAGTCTAGTCTTTTAATGATCTTATATAAGAACGTGGCAACTTTCTTTGAATGATATTAAAATTTTATATTAATCAGTATGGTTGACTACATTGATTGTATTGGTGAGTCTTCCTTCTTAACAGCTTGATCATACCATTTGCATTTATTTTTCTATATTACCTTTAAAATATTACTTTGAAAAAAGTGTCGAGTTGACAATTGCTTTTCCCCCTGATTTTGGGGTGTGAGGATGTCAGGGGAACCATACATCAAATAAATATAGCTGTTTGTAAAAGCAACCAAATATCAAATTAAGAAAAGTGTATTTGGTTCCAGAATATAGCATATTATAATGAATCATAGCGCCTTAGACATTCAAGGGTTGTTTAAAAAAATAAGTCTTTGTTCTTGGTAACAACGGGACGGGGAGGAGGACATTATTGATAACAATGGATTGTATATTCGATTAGTTCCACTCTATAAATCAAGCAATAAGCGAATCTATTGTAATCTAATGCGCTTATAAATTATAATTGTTGCCAGATTTGAGTGATATCTGTGCGAGGGTGGGTTGAAAATAAATAACAATATGTATGTGCCGTCACATACACATACAGCTATTGATTTAAATTTTTTTATAATCATTTAAATACAGACAAATATATTTTTAAGACTGAAAAGTCTAGAAAGTTTTATAAACAAGTAAAGTTTGCGAAGAGATAGAGTTAAATATAAAGAGGCTATTATTTATTCAGATAATAAGATGGAAAGTTTTACTTGGAAAGTAAACATTAGGGAAAGTGTATGTAGTTGTATATATGTAAGTATGTTAAACATTTTAATTTGAAAATGAAATATGAGCGCTTTCATAGCTCTCTAAAGCAAACTTAAAAGTCGAAGAAGTAGATTAGGGTAGAAAAGTTTTCCTGATAACGATAAAAATTATATTTTTTTGATTAGCCATTGAAGTTGAATAGATGTTGTTACCTAATATATCTATATAGTTCAGTTTTTATGCATCACCGGTGAGGGTGAAGCAAGATAGATGATAAAAGTAAGCTAATTGCTAATTGCTTTTTGAATCGCGTTGCTGAGCGACTGCAAATTTCGAACTACAATATAATCTTCTTCGTATCCACTCAAACGAGAATTATTGCTATGTTAAGGGTGGAAGTAGGAAATGTTTTAAGTATAAAAATTGTCTCTTCATTAATACCTGAAGCACCAAATGATAACGAATGAATAAAATGTTCAGCAACAAATTGATGTACGAAAGAAATGTTAAGCTCTTGTAAATTTAGGTATACATATTTAAAAGAAAACGAGTTGTTGATGTACGAATAATTAGATAATTTAAATGAAAACTTTTTCCATTCATTCGCATTGTTTTTGTGAATTTGAGAAGATGATTTATTAGATTATTAGGCATCTTGAACTTGTAGTAAAATGAAAGCATCTATTATACTCGTCCCCTTCATTTGCTCGAAAGCATAGAATTTACAAGAGTCGGGCAAAGATTCTCCAACTCTTACATAGCCCATTTTCACCCAGCACCAGCGGCTTTTAATTACATAATACGACTTTACCTTCATGTTAATAACGTTGCATATTTTGTCGCCTTACTGAAAATACTTAAAGCTGATGCTGTTAGTGCGTGAAGGCATAATTCAAAGCATTTTACCACTACAATACCATGCGAATGAATGCATTCGTTAAACGACACCCTTAGAGATTCGTTGATATATTATATGGGCTCCTAAAGCCAAGGTGAAACCTAACTAATGCGTAAACAATGACTTTGGAGAGTCTATTTGGAAAATTAATGTTACATCTGTCACAGTCAACACTTGTATATATTTACCAACAGGGCAATAACAACAAAAGCATTGGTATTGTTTGTGAATGAAGTTTTTTCCATTGTTGAAAATTTTTAGTATTGGCCAGAGTATTAGGACATACGTATTAAACAAAATATTTGTTTTAAATACTTTTGTTTTCATGGCTTTTTACAAAATTTATTTCAAACAAAAACGTTATTTTTAGTATTTTGTTATACACTCCAAGTTCAATTAAAGCTATTATTTTATTGAAAAAATTGATACATTTATCTTCAATATCCTTCTGATCATAAAAAAATTAATGGACAATGGATATAAAGTAATTGAATCAAGTTATTACTAATCGATGATATCCGGCAAAAAAGGAGTCGTTCTTTCTTTAATTTGAATGCCAACCTTACGACCTCATAATCATTCTTTCCCCTTCTTCAATATCATCTTTTCGGCGATTTCGATAAAATTCTAATGAAGGATAAAAAGACTATGTACAGATAGCTTTTTCAAATGCGCACCTCGTTGCATCAATAATTTACTAACGCTCAACAACTTACAATCATTTGACTTGGAGATTTTATCGGAAGTCTGTGTTTTGCATCCAGTTACCAATTCTCGATTATTTCATCGATTGACATTGACGGAAGACCAGCAGATGGCAGAAGGACGACGCACTGAAGATAGTAATAGTATCGATCCGGAAGGACTGCCGCATCCGCGCACTGATTCAGTCCGATAAACATTCATTACCTGCTTGCCCCGCCACTCAATTTAACCCTGGCTCAATTTAGATTACTGTCCAAGACCGCTTACGTTTCCGTGTTTCTTTAACATCTCAACACTTTTTTAAATTAGCTCAGAAGATCTATCAATGTTCGTTAGTGCAACACTTCTAATACATTAACACATTCATTTTGAAACTAATTAAGAATTATTTTCTTATTCCTTAATTACTTTATTAATTTGTTTATTAAATTGTTTACCTAAAATTACTTACAGTAATTATATTTGTTTTTCAAAGTTTTATTTAAAAGATTATTGAATAAGCAGTTTGTATGCATTATTCAACGAATACTTTATTCAATTTTTAATGAATTAAAAATAAAATATTGTATTATCGCGAATAATGTATTCTATACACATTATTGAATTATTATTATTCAATTATTTATAAATAATAGTGTTACTGTTGTATATTATCAATAATGACAATAAGCTTAAGATATGATGACAATAAACGTGGAAAATCATTTATATTTAATAAAATTACATAAATTTGAAGAGTATTGCAACAACATTGATAAGCTTTTAGTGCTATAACTGAAAATCGATTTCAATTTGCGCCTCCAATTATTACAAACATATTAACGCATGGAATACACAAATATTCATTTTAATGAATATTATATTAATTTTGATAGTAGAAATTCCAATATTGGAAAAAAGAATGTTGTAATAATTAAATGTGTGCACATATGCCTATTAAATAAAATTAGTTTTATATTGAATTTTTATAGCAGTTCTACTTTAACAATTTAAAATGTCTATGATTATGTATTGCGTGACAAATTCACCTTCTAACTTTAAACACCACCCTCGTTCCTATCATTAAGATGCGTATTTTTCAAAGAAAATTATTTATAATTAAAAATGCAGTTTTCTTTTCTTCATAAATTCACTTTGCTTTATAGATGTAAATTAATTTGAAAACGAATCTTCTCGAATGTTTAAACACTTGATATAAATCTCTGCATTCTGTTTAAGTTTGTTTTATGAATATCTATTGCAAAACACAATTATGTATCATGTTGTGCAAACCAAAATTATTCCAAGACTAAAATATTCTCCAAAACCCATCATTATTATGTTTGTTTTGCTTAGAAAATTTACCAGAGCAAGCAGAATTTTTATTACCAGATATATTATTCTTTGCCGTACTTTCTTCATCTTTTATGTTTGATTTTATTCTATGAAAATGTAATTGAATGTAAAATGAGTAAATTTAAAAGTTTTGTTATCTAATAATGTTTGCAGAGTTTTATATTTATTTTTTGTTACTATATAAATAATATTTATTAAAAGAGCTTTTATTTATCTATTGCAACAATGGAATAATTTAAAGTTTTGATAGAACATTTGTAATTGTATTAATGTAAAGACGGAATTAAATTACAATATTTTAAGTAATCAAGGAAATGTCTTTACGAGTTAAAAGAATTATTCAACAATAAAAATAAGATTTGCCAAATTAGATTTCGCAATTTATCTGCACCCTTCAATCTATAGCAATCTGCATTTGATTTGATTTATACAATAGGTACTGATACAAAATCAAATGGAAACAACTTAATAACAAATCAATACCGGAAAATTCTTTCGTTGACTCTGCCATTTCCATAAACAATTAGAATAAACAAGAATTGTATTTTTAATTTCAAACAGGTTATGTTTTAAAGGGCGTGTTAAAAATTTCCAAAATAAAAAAATATATAAAAAATATGAAGAAAAATATTTTCATATCTCTGTGAGCTTTCAATTAATTTGTACTTGCATTAAAATTCATATTTTTTTCAACTGATGTTGTAGCAAAAGTATGATTTAATTTTTCAAGTGGAATTGAAATGGAGGCAAAAGAAATATACGATGAAAATGTTAATTTTACTACAGTGCATTGGACACAGCTGCTTCAATCACATGGCATTTTAATGATGAATAGAAAATATTGAATATCCAGCAAGTTTATTAAATGCATCGAAAAGTATGAATAATGTTGCTTTTTGTTTCCTTTTTTCTTGAATTAGACTGCTTTCATATTTCTGTATATTTGAATAATAGAAAAATTAGAATATAAAACCTCTCTAATATAAACAAAGAAATTGGTAATGGTCTGAAAGAATATATAAAAGACAATTTTTTATTGATATGACTGTCGTATATCATTTATTCCACTTCTTTTTTGTTTGAAACTAAAGCCATTAGGGGCGCAACTTAAAAATTCTTTCGGCTCCCTTACCCACAATGGATTGATTGCTATTTTAATTGGAAAATATGCAGTGGCTGAAAGATTTAAACCTACAATTAGTTTTGTTGTTGCGTATAACATTTATCAATGTACATTGCACTAACAGAGAGAAAGAAAAACTTTTGTTTTGGACCAATATTAGCTGCCAGAAGGTATACCTACTACATTTGTAAAAGTTTTTTTTTATCATTGCTACGAGCCAAAGAAATAATTTATACTCATTTTAAAACATTTTTATTATTTACTTCTATCATATATTTTACCTTAGCTTTAGAATATCTTTAGGGCTTTATTCAAACAAAATACTTTTGCAAAGAATTTAAGCGACATCCTGAATAATTTCTTTTTCGTCTCATTTCCATGATTTCTAACCTAATTTCATCAAGTTTCTCATACATCAGATGTTCTCGTATATTGAATCGCTCCTTTATAACATCCAAGGGACCTTAAACAATTTTTTCGCTGCTCTTGCATAAGAAATTCATTTAAAATGTACCAAACTAATTGAGTGTAAAGTTGTATGCATGAATTTTTTTCTATACTAAATTAAATATGAAACATATCTTTAAATATTAATATGTTACGAACTATTTTCCAGTGAATGATTTTTTTAACAGCCAATTCTTAAGAAAAATATTTTATATTTTAATTAATTTGAGTAAATATTTACAATGATAATATTTTTGGGTTGTAATATTTTATTACTTACATTTTGATTAATTGAGTCAAAAATATTATGCATGAAGATTTCTATCTCGCAGGCATGAAATATTGCTGAAAATTTGTATAATATTAGTCAAATTTAGGATGTTTTACATCAAGGGGTGATTTTTTATATTTTATTATAATACAGTTTAAATGTTTCATGTTATTTAATAAATGTTTATATCGGTAACAGATTGCATTTATAATAGTAATGAAAAATATGTAATCTAGAGGTAAAATCGTCGCTCATTTATTTACAAAAAGCACGCAACCAGGGCCCAACCCTAACAATATTAATAGCATCAATGATATGTGTGACATTTTGCAATCGTATATGAAAATTGTACTATTTATCAACATGTTGCTCTCTTTACAGAATACGTGCTGAGCGGTAGTCCGAGGACGTCCGGATATCCTGCAAGGTCTCCAATGGCCAGCAATACCAACTCTCAGCACAGGTAAGATGCTTAATATTTTATCAACCACATTACTATATAACGTCTGCATGTTCGCTATGTGAAGTGATAAATATATCATTGCGCATGAAACATTGTTTTGGGAGTTCACTTGCTCAAAATGCCTCTAAAAAGAAAAACGAAAAATGTAATAATAATGCCGTTATGTTTACAAATTCATTATTTATAATCATTGCAAACAAAGGAAAATATTTTTATTTACAATATAATAAAAGGACAAGCACTTAGAGCTTTCAATCAAACCTAGATTACTTATCAATATTGATATACCAACCCGTCAATCAATCACTTTCGATCTGTTTTTACGTGTCTACTAATAAATTATTCCTATTTCTTTTCTAAACATTTATTAATAATTAATACTAACACTTTTAATTGAATATTTATATTCAGTAGAGGGATTTAAAGTGCAATGCAATTATCTAGATAAATACTCACAATTTATTTATTATTTAGTACATTTATCTTTTAGGGCTGATATGAAATAAAATATATTAGGAAAACTTCCGGCGAGTGGAATTATTAATGAACTCTGCCACAAATAAGAGAAAAGTGAAAATAGGAATTTGTATAATTTAATTAACATATTTCGGAAGAAAACACTTCAATAAACTGGCTATTTACTAACGTAACGAGTCAAACCAACATCAATATTGATGTTTAGTGGAAAAACCAAATTTTAGTTGATCGGACAGTTTACTCATTAACCTTAACTTAATCTGCTGCTATCTATTTCAAGCATGGAAAGTTGTCATTTAGAGAGAGATTTGTTTAAAGCGAATATTTTTATTGTGATATTAAAGTCATCTAAACTTGCCATAATCAACAAGCAATTTATTGCATTCATTATATACGACAGTAACAAATAGACAGCAATATATTTAGAAAACTTTGATCCTTAAGACTTTACGTTATATACTTGAAAGTAATTGCGTTTCTAAAACTACTAATATTATATGCTTTAATTGAAGTTCTATCGCATGCTATTAACCCTTAAAGTATAATTATTAAACTATAAATTATTTATTATTATTTCCGTAATTACTAGCCATCAATAAACGAATGACAAAAAAGGAGCCTACAAATTCAATTTTCTATTGTGTTTTATGATCCATTACATAGTAAATAATTAATTTAATAAATTTTTGAGGCTGTTGAAACGTAAATATATGGGAAATAATAATTTAAATTTAGTGATGATGACGCTGATGATGATGATTTTATAACATAAGGGGTTGAATTATTAATTGCAATATAGCCTTGGGGATGTATGGTAAAAAGTGTTGTGGTTTTGTATTACTACTCAAATTAATAATCAAGCTAATAATGATGATGGTGATGATGATGCTGCGAAACGCATGTTGGTTTATAAATTTAGTGTTGGAGAAAAGATTAGTTTTAGATAAAGTTTGAGACGTTCCTAGTTGACATTAATTTGTTCTGTTACAAGGGTGCAATCACCTTTAAAAGACGCCTATTATAAATCTTTAAATCAAGGATTCCCAATTGTGCAATTAGGCTAAACTAAACTTTGACCTCAATCTGAAACAATTTCATGGTGTTTTAGATAGTTTAACTCTTGGATTAACTTTACCATACAATTTAGATTACAATCAAGAAATGATTTAACTAAAACTATAAGTAATTATATTTCTTGTACATATTCTCTAAGCAGATGTCAAGCGCAAATAATTTAATGCCACAAAATCTCTTTTAAAGGCAAACAATAAACGGAGCGAAGCCTTTTTTATGATTGATTACAAGATGTCGTTTTAATGTCACATTCAATTTAGCTAAGTGATTGCTTCAATTGGGTTGATTATTTATTTTAATTGAAAATAAAGCTGATTAAATACAGGAAAATAGAAAACGGAGAAAATAAGTTGCAATTTTCTTTTCTCCATTTTTATACACACACACACACACACACACAAGTACATATTTACCATTCGTTTTTTTTTCTTTCACAAGTTGTTGCTTGAAATTGCAAGGAAGTTTAAAAATGTTAGCAGTTTATGTATGCTGTCTAATCCAATTTATGAGCATGGCTAATTCAAATTCTTGAGATAACATCCTGCCAGTATTAAAACTTTAAATTATCTAAAATAAACGTTTATAAAATCCTTGAGCAAGATTTAAAATTTATGCGCGATACAAACTTTTCTTCCTCTTCCTCTTTTACCAATAACAAATTATAATCTTTAATGCTTCAATATAATTATCAACTTTTATTCTAACGAAAAACCAATATTAACTTAAATCATATTATATTTTATGAATAATGTATTCTACAAAAGCAACAATTTTTGTTGTAATATTAAGCTTCTAAGTACTAGAGTATCAAATAGGATTTGTTCTATCAACCCTAGAACTTTAAGATTGGGTTTTGGCTCTAATCTATCCATCTATTATATCTATAAATTTTATTACACAATCAGATATACAGGGTGTTTCATCTTGGCAGAGTTTGCAAGCAATATAATAAAATTATCCATTTTGGTCCTGGAGCATAGTAATTGTTCAAAATATTGTTTACTTTAATGCATAGATAGTATCGGTGGTTGATGAGTACATGAACACAACCGAATATATCTTGGTAACCTGAGGCATCAATCACCTATAACTATTACGAGATCTTCCAATTTCTTTCAAAATACGAAATAAGGTGAAGTGGGGTAAGAGTGACATGGTTTTTGCTAAGTTTGACTTTCAACCCATATATCTTTAATTTGTTTTATAATACATTAACAGTTATTGAAATTAACGAATATTTGAGTTAATACGCTTTAATTAACATTGACAAAAACTACAATTTCACTTGAATATTTTATTTTTTTAAGAAAATTGTAAAAAATCCAAGGACTGTACACTTGTCCCGAAAATGGGGCAAGCGAGAAACCGACTATTTAAACCGATTTGAAACCTTATATCATATGCTACTAGGCAATACCATAACTATTGAAATTTTTGCTTTAAAATGCTCTTTACTGCATTCAAATATCTTGTTTCGTTTGGGAGTAAAGCAAATTCTTCTTAAGAGGGGCGTCTAGTTCTTACAAAATGTTAGTGCCTTCATGGTTTTATAGACAATGTCAAAACGAAATGAGATAGAGCAATGCGGTTTGAACTATTGTGTTCTGTATTAAATAACTTCGAATTTGCATACGATTCAATCAAATTAAATCGTTCATTTTAAAATAAACGGCACATATGCTCTTACCCCCGTCACACGCTACGCACTTCCCCCTTGTCTCAATAATTACGAGGCAAGAGCAGCCTACTGTTTTTCTCAATAAAGTTTAATAATTCAACGTAAATTATTTACTGAAAGTAAAATATAAACATTATTTTTTAATACTTTTAAAATTAATACCAAAAAACACACAATTTATGGATAAAGTTGATCAAAATAACCTGCACGTACTATAGTTTTTAATGAACAGAATAATTTAATATAATTAACATTGACCACACAAACGTCATCACAATCACCGGCTTCTACTACTTACAAAATTATTCGAAATCTGTGATAAGAAAAACCGATTAAAAATAGATATTTAGTGGACAAACATGATCACAAAAACCTGCACTACAACATTAATTAATGAATAGAATAACTTAATAGAATTGAATGGACAAACATGATTACAATAACCATCGCCTACTCTATAGATTGTTTTAAGATACAAAAGAAGAGCGAAATGATTAACATCTATGGGGATATGAAATTCGTAGGTGGTTGGTACAAAGTGAGTGTAAGTATGGCACCATTGGGAGTAACCTTAGCCAATAAAACATAGAAAGGATCAAAAAATATATAGTGAAATAGGTGCAAGATACTCATTCACATTCAAAGTAGATATGCCCTTTTTGTTGATACCGTCGGGAACATCTCAACTTTTCTCATCATAAGCGCGCGCCGTGCTGCTAAAGCAGAGGAAAAACTCCTTCCATTCATTTGCGCGCTCTTTTCAACTTTTTTCGACTATATATGTAACTATGTTCTAGAGGCGGACGCGTGCAGATTATTTTATGCAGATGGGAAAAGGAGTACTTATGATATTGAATATAAAGTTATGCATAACCCGATTTGAATACGAAGAACCGAAAATGGGAACTAATTTTATCACTCAAAACGATTCCATAAATTTATATGTATAAGAAAAAAATATGTAAATAATTTGTGTATGTCGAGAGGTAAATATTTTAAAATTGAAAAATCAATTTTTATTTGCCCATTTTAAATATTAAAAAAACATCGTATAAAAAGGGGTTGAAGCACAATAAAAATAAATTGCGTCTAATTAAAAATACAAATCACATTCCGTAAGTGAAGATTACTATTAAATTTTATTATGAATGAAAAAGTGTAGCTGTTTTTTATTGCATTGTAGAAGATGAAGCGGGAAGGGGAGTGAACGTAATTAAAAATTTGTAGAGAATCTGCACGTGCATGAATGTTCCGAGTAGTACCAAAATTGCGAGTGCGAATGGGCGCATTTATGTAATGCGTAAAAATCTCTGCAATTTAAAGTTTCCTACACCAAACATGCACGTTGAATGAAAGGGATGTCAGTAAGTTAAAATTCGCTAATGCAGAAATATGAGACGGGAAAGTGTTTCGTGACATCATGCATCATTCAGGTTAGCCATTAAGTTCTGTTCTGGTCTCTCTGGAGTCGAGCTACGGTACGCAGCAATGTTAAACTAATGGGGATGTGTTGTCTCTATAAAACCAGATGTTACTCATGTGGGTGCTGCAGATCTCATTTCCATCCTGTCTTTACCCTCCTTGTCATGTTGAATTATAGATGCAGATGTGTATTTATTGTCATTTCGCTCTTCTTTTTTGGACGTGAAAAGGTAACCGAAAAAAGCACTTGTCATTTCATGGGAAAAGCTCACAATTTTAGTACAAGGGTGAAACTATGTTTAATGCATTGCGGAAATATCTGTATTGGCACCCAAATTACAATTATTCTGAATATTTGCCAAATATTCACATTAGATACCAAACATACAATTAATCAAAAACAAATATGCAATATGAGGGTAAATTGTTGTTCTATCAATATTACATAGAGAAAATAAAAATATTCGTTTCCCAATAAGGGGAAACTACCTGAATAATTCTCTTAAATAATCAATGAGGAATCTAATATCCTTCTAGAAAGGGCAACAGATTAATGTCAAATTAAACCTCAAGGATGATTGCATTGAAAATGTACCCTTCTCCTTTTCCTTCGCATTCTGGTAAGAGAAAATTAATCAAATTTTAACGAAATTGGTAATAAACGAAGTAATTTTTATCCTATACAAAGCTAAATTTGTTTTGAATGCAAAATAATGTCTTTGCATATAAAATTTTTGCTGCATATAAATAATAAAGAAAAGGTTTCGCGAGTCTTTGATCTAGATAATGATATTTTCTCTTTTTCCAAGAGTTATCCTTTTAGGATCCTTCGCCTTAGGGTTTGCGTTCATCGCGCCGCATAAAAAATAGCATTTTAAATGGAAATTTTTTTATAATAATTGATTACAGGAAAAGGTGCATGTTACATCACACTCAAAAATACATTATATAAGACACTTGTTACATTTTTCTTTATCAAAAGTGAATGGCTTACTTCCAAACTCCAACAATATTA
>JAODFZ020030225.1:0-34706 GCA_027574845.2 Deinopsis erosa
CTCATTTCTTTAATTCACTAGGAATTGATGTGAGTAATTAAATGGAACAAAAGATTTCTAGCAATTCTATTAAAAATTATATAAAAATTTCATGATATTTTGACATTTTCGGTTAATTAAACTGTTGAATAAAAGTTAATGTTCATTGTAGAAATTGTGTAAAAAATATGATATTTAGATCGTGTAAGAATCACTTTTAGAATCCTTACGAAACTATGAGAGAATATAAAGATAAAACCTGTTATTAATTTTTTAATAATGTATGGTAAATAAATTATTGCTTTAAATGTTAAATATACAATGTGGGAATCTTTCTAAATAACAAATGTTGCAATTATGCGTTATATAAGTGTCAATTGTCATCGATTAATGAACATTAATGCTATATCGAATGCAAAAGTAAATGCAATCTCATTAAGAGGTTCATCAAATAACTATATATATATTAAAATGGCACAACAATTAATCATTAGCTGCACGACAATTTTTAACATTAAATAAATTGCTTTTATATATATAGAACTAAAGTACTAGCTATGATTTATATATTAAGTTAAACGATAATTTCTTAAGCAAATTTTAATTTGTATTCAGACAAAAGAGTATAAGAGAAAATTTTAAGTTGATAAAAAAATGTACCCTAGACCTTGACTAATAGAGGATTTGCAATAAGAAATCAACAGATGTCCAGCATACTCATTACTAAATGAGATTTTTATTTAATTAAACATTCATAAATAGCCAACATATTGCATATATTGTCTATAATTTACATCTAATATCAGTTATTACTTATATTTAATTTAATCGCTAATGACAAATATAGGCAATTTATAAAGTGCTGGAAAACATATGCAGTGATTTTTATAGTAGAGAAGTAAAGGTTCATTTTTATTTGTTGTTTATTCAATGTTTGCATAAATAAAGTGATGACAGTTAATTAAACGAAGGAATTGTTTTAATCTATAAATGAAGATAAAAAATTATGAATGTAGAAACATTCATTGAACATTATTTAGTTCTCACGTTATCTCACGTATTTAAATACAAATGAAATAAAAAAGTTGGGAAAATTTTTTAGTCTGTCCTCACTAGACACGTCCTCGAATGAAATTGCAACACTAATAGTTCAAATTTTACGGTAATTATTAGTAAGATCTTAATTTACAATTAACTTTTTTTATTATAAAATATTTAATACATGATTTAGTAACGAAACAAATGTAAAGTGATGTAATTATTCAACTTTTATTTCATTTTATGTAATTGGTAAATGATGCATTTTAAATCTGCAAAGGTTATTAGGTCAACAAGTTTGCGATTTTTGAGAATTACGATTTTTCTTCCTCCATCTTCATACAATTGCGTCAAACTTCAGCAAATATATTTTCTATTTTATTCATTTTAAATATCTATTACTCATAATTTAGTCATATTTCTTAAACAGTGAAATAAATTATTATAGATTAAAGAGAAATGAATAAATTTTTATTTAATTGGATTTGCAAAAATTCAGTAACAGGTGTTAAACATGTTTGGCATTTGTATGAAAAGTTTTTACTATGTAGGACAAAGATAGTATAACAGCATAAGTAGGACGAGCAGTAAACTCTCGCTCTCTAAGATGCACTAGACCTTAAAATGTTGAAAATGAATCTCCAGCAAGCAAAAAATATCAGTAAAACTATTCAATAAGTGAAATGTTCTCTATTTTCACGCTCATTTAACCAACGTAAATGTAATTTATGGTTTTAATAAAGTTGCCGTTACACTTGCACGTCCCAACTGGATTGAACACTATTGTTTCTAATCTGATAAGCATTATTATATATTTTTTTAAATACTATATATATATATGTATATGTATAAAGTTTCCTTGAAGACAATTGATTATAAATGTGACACCATAAAACCAACTTTCAAATCGTGCCATTGAAATACTTTTTTGTCTTTGATAAAAGTAAACATTTATTAACAGAAATTATAAAAGAAGAATAAGATTTTTTTTTATATTAAGAATTATTTCATCATATCTATATAACAATAAAAAGACCTAAGGCTAATAATGTATCATATTAATAATGGTACGATTGGGATTTTTGTAAACAAATAAATATCAAAGTTGAGGAATTAATTGGCATGCCATTTTTTGCATATCATGTTAATCAGTTTTTTTGCATGGTGCAAGCAATTTTATGTTAATTTCATAAAAAGGTGTTGGAGGTAATTTTCTTTATTAAGTGATTATAAAAAATTATTTTAAGTAGTAGCTTTTTCCATAAAATTAACTTTCGTGCGGTTTCCTGTTGATGTCTTTATTCGCCTTACATATGTATAGTTTGCTATAACTTAAACATCTTAATAGCATCAAAGCATTCTCGTAAACAAGAATTTATATTGCTTCCATTAATTAATTTATAAATGATGAATTTCAATTTAATTGAAATATAAAATAGAAAAATTGGGTTTCTATGCAAAGCAAATTTAAGTAAATCAACATAATTACTAAATGTGGTGTGTTTTTTTTTTTTTTGAAGATTGATCTATTGATTAAAATATTCAATTTATTAATTTATTCAAACTCTTACTTTTTATATGAAGAGAAAGCAATAAATATCTAGAGCATACACAAATAAAACTGCAATAATTAACAGTTAATATATCAAAAGAACAAATTTTGCTATCAACAATTTCTCAATGAGAAAATTTATCTGTTAGAACGTGATATTAAATTGTTTCTTCATTCTATGATTTGCCAATGATTTCAATCGGGTAAGAATGAATTAGAACAATGAGAAAACAAGTTTTCAATTGAAACAATACTTATTAAATAGAAAAATCTGTATAATTAGGTGTCTATTACTATTTTTGTCTTAACAAAACTATTGCAATAATAATCTATGATACGTAGTTGTGGTACAACTTTAGTCATAGGTTTACTCAATAGGTCAATGCAGAAAACGAGTATAATCAACCTCCTTTATTCCTAAACGTGCTATAGTATTTAAATATCCGGAATCACGAGAAAATAAATTCATGTGCAATATATTCATTAAACCAAGAAAAATATATAAAAAAAAAATTATAAACAGTCTATCGCATAACATGTTACAATATAACATATTTTTTATATATTATTTTTATATATTATCTTTATTCACACCTTTTATTAATGCTTCACAAATCACGATTCTCGGATACATTTTTCTTTTAATTGCAATTGTTTTGTAATTTATTTTTATTCGATATGGAAATAGAGTCAAATCCGCCTAATAGACCAGTAGAATTTGCTTCAATAATGCGGCTGCAACAGCTATCGGACATTTTAATATTAGTCAAATAAAAATACATATTTATGTTGACTAAAATAGTCAAACTTATTTAGAGTTAGAGTGGCATTTAAGAGACTGTGCATTTTATGACGTTATAACATATAAAATTAGTTTTATGTGAATTATCTCATTTAACTTTAGATTGCAGCAAAACAACAAATTATATAATAAAAATTTTATTTATTAAATGAAAAAAATCGAATTTTTACGAATTTACTGAATATGTAACTTGCGCCCCTGTGCCTCCCCCAAAAACGATATAAACTCCTTAAGGCTATATGTCCCCATGTCTCTCATTGAATTGAATTTAGTATACTAAATAAAAATGTTGAATAAAATAAACATTTTTTTATCAAATTTAAGTAAAATGCAAATTTAACTATGTAAATTTGTATATTTGTTTATGTAATTAATTTATCTAAATGGACATTAAAGTTTTTCTACTTTCTTTCCATTTTACAAATTCATTTCTATGTAAACTGTTTTTATCAACTTATTATGCAAGAGACTTTCATATACTTATTAATATTAACAAATAATTTTCAAGTTTACTGATCTATAAATTTTATGCAATAGTTTAATTGATTACAATTATTTCTTCTTTAAATAAATTTGTAGTAACAAATTTGTTCAACTGTAAATTGAATCATTACAACAACACATTAATACAAATTAACATTTGCGCTAATATGATACACTTTTTAATCACACAAATTAAATAACATGCTTTTTATTACCTGTAAAGTACGTTACTAATAAATGAGCACAAATGTTATGTGCAATTTATTGTTTATATAAAAATAATCGCAGAAAGTAAGCGCTTATGCAATTACCACACACGTATAAGAAAATGATGATTGATGTTGAATTGAATGAAATTTGAGCCATTTTCAAATTGATTTAACACGCTAATTATTTATTCAAAATGTTGTTAAATTTGTTGTAAATGATCTAAGACAATATGCACACATATAACAACCTTGATAAATTTATGGCGTTTGAAAGTTTATACGTGAGTGATTATTAACAATTAGTCATTGCACAAATTTCTATCAAATTAGGCTCTAAATTAAAATTCCACTCATTTTTTTTTATCGTTTGTTTGATGAACTGTATGTCTTCAAAATGCAATACCAATTGTTGCATATTAAATGCAATATGCAACGTAATGCATGCAGATTGTTTTTGAATTGTCCTTTCGCCTTTTTGCATTTTCTAAATGTCAGTTTTCGAAATCAGTATTCATGCGAAAAGGTGACGTCAGAGACGTGATAATAAATAATTGCAATTATATAATAATCTTTTGTATATTGTAATTATTATCTTCATATTGTTTAATAATTATTTAATATTAGATTATTATTATTATATATTAATGAATCACGAAAATAGAAAAAGAAATTTTTGTTTACAAATTTTTGGGATTCTTAACAGTTATTATGTCTGATCGATTCAAGTTATTTATGAATGTTTTTTAAATGAAAAATGAAGTTTGATCAGCTGAGAGCTGTTGGCCTCTAGCTGACGTTTGCTTATTGGTATGGGCCTGACCTTTCATATAATTTTCTTATGTAAGAGTGAAAAATGCTTTAGGCTAAAGATGCCGTTTAACGAATACAAACTTTACTTACTATAAACTAACTTCATGTTACTCTGATTGCTAATCATTTGATACAGATATCATAATTTAAGTGCGGTTATATAAGTGCAATTTGTGTTTTGAGTACAAGTTGATTTATTTGAAAGGCATTCCTCTACCAATATTCATTTTACATAATATTTTCATAGAAATTTTGTTTACAGAACCGGATTCAATTTCATTGCCAAATCAACCTGCTGATGCTACTACTACACCTGGCTTTCGGTAAGTAATCTCAAAGGAAACCTATTCTAATATCCTACGCATGAAATTTGCTTATTGTTTAGCTTGCGTAATTATTATTTATTGCATTTTACATAAAATAATACATTTGACATGCTTAATAATCATATAATATGTAAATATGTTGTAAGCGAAACATCCTTCATGTGAAATTCAGCCAAAGATTTGTTAAAAATGGAAACTTCATTTGTAATTCAGGGTTAAATAACATTTTTCTTCCACAAACTATTTTAAATTCAATGAAAGTGCTTCTCACAAAAATAAACAAATAGTGAAATTTTACATGATTTAATATACATTATGATTCATTCAAAATTTATAAATGCCAATAGACTAAAGTTCATACAAATTTTTTATTTTATATACTACTATAATTTTTTCAGACTGCTTTTTTATTGCATATTATTTTGCAAGATTGATCTTTAAATCGCAATTTAAAATATCAATTAAACTATCATAACAATTGTTAAATGTCAACTTGGTACGGTTCTGTTTTCGTTACAATTCTTTTTCGTAATTGTCTATATTTATCGTTAGAGAAAGTGCTCGATAAAACTAATGTTTGATTAAAAAATATAAAGAAATAATAATAAAAAATGATTATATTGTTATATTATTTGATTTATAAAAGTGGTAATTGTTGTTTGAATTTCCTTTTAAACAAAATTATAATTTTATACGTACAAAACAACCTACATTTCAAACCTATTATTTACACACACACTCTGTTATGGAATGACAGATGGTATAAATTAATTTGTGTTTTGCCTGAATTCATTTAAACTTTGTAATAAACTCAGTGGCGTATTATACAATAGGCAAACAGGCAATTGTTAGACTTGAATGAGAAAAGTAACAAACTTGGACATTTTGTGCATTGAAGAAGATGCGACAAATTATCATGAAATTATAAACAAATTAGCAAACCAACAGTTTATTTATGAATTAAAAAATAAAAATTAAATGAAAACAGTATATTTATATATTATAAACTGCGGCCCAAAATTATATTTTGCCTTAGGTCCCGAACGGTTTTAGTGCGCTACTGAATAAACTGTTTTTAATATTAGTTCTGATTCTCATGACAATTTGCAATTAGAATATCAAAGCAACAACAAGAACAAAAAAGAAATTATTATATAATTAATTATAAGTAATTATTATTATAAAACTCAAGAGCAAATTTTGCTATAATCGTAAATTTGCAAAAAAAAAACGAAATGTTTCAGTCACGTTTAGACTACATAACAAAATATTATTCATGTGGAAAAGATATTTACGTCGCATTATGAATAATTAATCTTAAGAAAAATGTTTTAGGTATCATATAATAATTTGTAACAAAAACTTTCAAAAAAAATATTTAAAGTTAAGAAAAATGTTTTGTAATCTTTTTTTTAAATTTTGTTATATATTCATTTATTTTTTATGCGTTTGCCGTATTTGGAGTGGCGACTTTTAAATGTCGTAGGAAAATGTTACATTAAATCTATTATCGTTTTGATTAATTCAAATTATTTATTTTAAAAAGCCAATAACCTTTCAATATATACAATTTTATTATAATAAATAAATCTAAAATAAATTAAGGAAATAGAAAAACATTTTTTTAATTTAAATTTTATTGATTTAATGAACTGAATGTGTTGAAATTGAAAATTGCGCATTGATTGAAATTTGATAATTACTGGTTCTTTTTCATGAAAATTTTTGATTGTACGAAAATTGAATCTTCACTTTCACTTTTGTTTGAATAGTTCAAAGGATCATCTAAACTTTTGCCCTTTTATAATAGGATTTTAATGTTGTTTTATGAGAAAGAGAAAAAAAAAGAAAGTCATTTAGTGCAAATTTATTCAGTGGTTAACACAACAAGTGTTTATTGTCAAAAAATATAAAGTCATTTAAATAATCTCAATAACATTTCAACTCCTAAATGTGTATAATTATAAAAATATAATTTTCTTGTCTTGTTGTAAATATTATGCAATATTTATATGTAAATTTCACTTTACAACTGTAACGAAAAGAAATGTATAATGATATATATTTAATTTTTACTTGTTTGTTGCTACTGTTGTAATTGCAACACATTCTCATTAATTTACCGAAAGAGAAAAATCTCGATGCTGAACGTGCTCATAATAGAAAAAAAAACAGTCCAAATAAAAGAAAGAGTTAATTTCATTAAATGTGTGAATATTCCATTTAGTTATTATAAAAAAGTGAAAACAAACGCACAAAGAATGAAAAGAACATTCTTTTGACTGTTGAAACAAACAGGATACAAAATTGTTCAACCTTCGAAATAATCTGTAACATATATTAAAGGACATATATATGTCAAAAAAAAAGTTTGCCACACCCAAACCTTTTCTAACTTCCGTATAATTTTTATCAGATTTATTATTTCAATGAAAATATAATTAAAGTGATGTATGAATGTTTGAAACTCTTATATCACCAGAGTATATTATATCACATACTGGTTGCTGCCATATCATGTTGATAGAAAACTTGTTCTAACAAACATTTAATTATTTAACGCATAAATAAATAATCAATTGCGATTTATGCATTTTGCACACCCATAAACATTAAAGCTTCTATTGTCTATTGCAATGCATTTCGTAGGAATGAAATTACAATTTTTAATTGATATTTGACAAAAAAATTTTAAATGCAATGCGTGCCTTATGTTTATGCATTTATGATTGAATACAGAAAATTAACCTTTATACGCGAAAAAAGTTAGCGATTGCTTCTTAATTAATTTCTTATGTGCATATGCTACTTAGAAAAAGTTGCATTCTTTTTGTACCTTCAGGCATAGATAGCAAAAAATAAGTATTTATTGCAATTGAAGGTTATTTATAAATTTGAACAAATAAAAAGCGGATTTGAATGGATTTTCTAAATGGCAACTTATGCAATCGGAGGTGATGACTTTTACAACTAAATATTAATTTGTTTAATAGAAAAATTTCAGTTTTGTAGCCACCTCTTGTAATTGACCATTTGGTAATTTTGTTAATAATAATTAGAGCAATAATTGTTAAAAATCACTTGCTTTAATTGCTCTTTTAATTAAAATGTAATCAAGTTAGTTCCACATTTATAAATTTGACAGACGCTCATTATGTTAACGCTTTTGTTGATTCCATATGAAAAAAAAAACTTTTTAATCACTACTGACTAATTTTTTTGGTGATTAATTTTTACGAAAAAAAATTTTTGAAACGTATTTCATAACAGTTTTATACAATAAAAATAATTAAGTTTATTTTTTCACTTTCTTTAACTACTGTGTTTTATTTAATTTTATAGCTTTTTAGCAAATTATTTTATTTATTAATATGCATTCACTGGAATACACGACCTTTCATTTACGTAATCGTCTGCAAAATGTCTGTAAATTGACACTTAAAATGACATATTGTTCTTTATTATTTGCTTCAAAACATTTGAATGTTCCAATTAGGAAATATTTGAATGCATTTTAATATACCTGAGCAATTAAGATCATAGGAACAAAATGTAAATGAAATGTTTGCAAATATTTTGAACTTTTTGTATGGGAGTTTTACATAATATATAAATTAAAGTCTAAAACGATAAAAAGTTTGACAACATCTTAGTTTATTAATAACAGAATAAAAATGAATGTTCTGATTAAGAAATATTTGAATAGATTTTAATATACCTGAGCAAATTAAGAGCATAGGACCAAAATGTAAATTAATCTTTCCAAATATTTTGAATTTAAATTCTAAAACGATAAAAAATTTGGCATTATCTCAGATTAACAAGAAAACAATAAAAAAAATTAATATAGTTTATATTACATCAAGTTATTTCTAAATTAACATATAAAAAGCAACAAGAAGAAAAATTCCTAGCAAAATATTTGTTTTATTTCATATTTACGTAAGAAGCATAACTTTCTTAGTGGGAGTTTTTCCTGTTCCTATAACTTAAAAAAAATCGTTTGATTAATATTCCATTGAATAAAAATAGAAATTGAATTTCTATATTTGTTTAAACATGATACGCGCATTTATAATTCACAAAAAAAAAAATTTTAAAGCATAAATCGACTTTCGACAATATTTATGGTCATATGATTCACATAAAATTCAACAAGAAAAAAATGAAATGAATTAGTAGTTTTGTATAAAACTGTTTTATAATAATAAACCAGTTCGCCTTGCAAAGAATTTGACCAACCCATCAAATAATTAACCATACTTATTACCTTGCACTGTTATTGTCAATATTAATTTAAATACGTTCCGGATCAAATATCTTTCATTCCTAATTGATTTATTGACTTATGTACATTTACTTCCTCAACAAGAAAAAAATCTGATTTAAATAAAATTTAATACGCCTGAACACGATTGCATAAATCGATTGAGTAATGCAATTTGGTTTAATTAGTTCGAAAATTATATAGATAAGTGTATCTATGTAATTTATTCCAATATGGCACACTTAAAAAAATGAATTTAATTAATTAAATGTGTTAAATAAAAAACGAACAGATTTTGTGTTAATAAAGTTTCTTATTTTGATTTTATTTAACACGTAATAGGAAAAGCTCTAAAAGTCTCAGACTTACGCAGTCATTTTAGTTGCGATGAGAATCGTGTTGATCCACATAATATAAATTAGTTTTATTATATAATTTGCTTAAACAATAACGCAATGCAACAAATTTAATTAGTTATTGTCTTTTTTATGTGAATTTTATTTGAAATCGTATGATAATTCATGGAATTTGCAAGAAGCTTTTATTAAGTACACATTTAATATATAATTTACAACTCACATGTCATATTTGTCATCATTGCTTCGCTAAAGGGTATTTTATTTAATATGAGTTTTCAATTTATATTCAGCAGGGTGTAGTTGTACAGAAATAAACTGTCTAAATGTCACGGACTTAGGATAAGAAAATTCATGGTCAGCCATTCACATACTAATATTTTTATGTCACATAACTATACGTAAAATGTACATGCACGTTTATGCAAAAGCGCGTGTTGTTTATATGAAAAAGGCTTTGCTCTTAATTGCATTGGAATAACCTTGGCATATAATAGATAGATTTATTGTAGCGATTTTTCCAATCAAATTGTCCTTGCTTTCTATACATCCATATGCATATTGGCTGTAAAGGGTTGCCATAATATGTCCTCTTACAATGAATTGCAATTTTAGTGACAATTTAATTTTATAATAATAATAATAATGTCCCAATGGTGGGAGAGTTATCCTAGATGGTTTCAATTAATTTAATTTGAAATAACACGCAAATTAAATATTTTATATGCAAATATATATTTAATATCTATTAAAATTAAATACATACACGTATATGAATTGTATGTAATTTTGTAATGCTCTAGTTAAAATCATGATAACAATTCAATTTCTGTTTCTAATAAGTTTATAGAAAACGAAGTTCATTTAGATTCAGAAAGTGTGCACTTAGCGTATGTGTGCACAGCAACACATTACACATACACCACCAGCATGAAATAGTTCTGGTAGTTGGTGAACGTCTTGACGCATTTAAATCTGATAACAAAGTTTTCTTGACTTACCGGAAAGGGCTAGCAACAGCACCGTTGTGGCGCCGAATGTTGACACCATTTTTATTATTTTATGAAAAATTTTTGATTTTCTTAAACACTATTAATCCAAGCACTAAGTCACACGCAGGAGCTAAAAACACTTCCCCATGTATTTTCGGAACGAAAATTCTCCCCAAATGTGACAACGAGATAACGCGACAGCGAATATAGTCGCAACTCGTGCTCGCACTGACTGGGTCGGGACTGATCAAAAGTGGTTCTTAAGAAGTGAAATGTTTCAGTGGGGGCCATGAGAGAAAACTGGCCCCCACTTGGATGGTTGTTTTCCCTTCGCTTAATGCATTCACTTAACAAAACCACAAAGACCTTGTCTTTTTTGCCTTTGGGATTACTCAAATCAAACCACTATTACCACCCTTGTAATAACTATACATGAACCATATACCATCATTATCTAATGAAGCAATTAGCGAACGTATATGGAACATCATTGAATGCACACTAAGAATTTATTATTCATCATTAATTGGAAATTTAATCACCATATATAAGACATCATTATCATATTAGTATAGATTGAATTGTTAGTTTTTATCGTTGTAAACAATATTGAAGAATTGATCGTGTTTAAATATCAAAAAGAAGATATTAATGTACGCGAATTTCGCAAGAAATTTCTGTATGTAATACTTCGGTGACCTCCTTGCGTATCCCACCTCATCGATCTAATGATTATAGTACAAGAAGATGCAGCCGATAATTCAGATAAAACGCTGCAATTTCCTCTTGTAAACAAATAGTCTTTCAAACAGGGAAAATGAATCCTTGAAATGAAAACAACAATTTACCACATGATTTGTATTATTAGTATTTACACAATTAAAACATAAATAGATTCATAAATTCTAAAGGGTTTAATAATCAGTTCTGTATAAATTTTCTTCATAAAATGGAAACAATTTTGGTAGTACCTCAAGACGAATATAGAGATCAGTCATCTGGTATGCTACACATGAATGGTAAACTCTTTCTTCTCTTGTTCTTTGCGTTCTTGATACCTGAAAACCAATAAGACATTTAATTATCATTCCACAAAGAATGGAACATAATTCATTTTCTTATTACCTCGCCAGCAGAGTTACTAACTCAGCAGGTAATTTACCAAGTGCCAAATCTCTGTCACATTCAGCCTCGCTTAGCTCACGACTGTCAGAGAATCCTGAAGGAGGTTGAAGACACAAAAGCTCAGATGATGTGTCTTCCAACATCCTTTCTTCTTCGGAACTAAAAATTTATAATGAGATATCGGAATATCTAATCACGAATATGAAAGACAATTAGCGAAAACAGTTAAGGAGTTTTACGCAAAATAAATTAATTGTTTTTTTTTATGATCACAAAAGACATACCATATTCAGTATGCGTGCAAGTAATAAGTGCTGAATTAGGCTGGAATAAATTTGTGATAAAAAATAAATATTTATTAAATAGCAACATGCGTGCGACACAAGCAGTGATTGGTTAAGGTACCTTGGCTACCTGCTGGTACTCGTCGGACGATGATATTTCCGTGATGGTCCAACATGACGTGGTGTATGACGTCTTTCGGCTAATGGTGATATATCATTCGATTCTGTACTGGAATCAGGCCGAAATAGATCTGCAACCAGTAAGGTTTCGTAACCGGTGTATGTTACCAAAGGTTTCTCACCTCTGGACGACTTTACCGGAACCCTATAGTTCGATCCGCCGGGAAACTCACCACATGGACTACCACTCGTATCATCCGAATCAGAATCTCTTCGATTTGCATTACGGCTTGCTCGATTTCGTCCTAAATCAGAACCGCTTGCTAAATATTTAATGAAACAATTAATTAAAGCAACGTATGTAGTAGGTAGTGTATGCGTTATAATAGAAAGCGAACAATTTTTAAAGAAATTGCTCTATGTTGATGAAACAATTAGCGCATTCTTGATGATTATGTCATAATAAAGCCTTACCTTCATTATTATAATATCTTTGTTTATTCCAACTATGTTTCCCACCTCTACTTTTTGGATAAGTGATAGTATTATGATCTTCATCTTCAATATGACCAAACGTCTTAAACTGCATTGTATAATCAAGTGTTGAAGTTGTTACGGAACGACTATTATTCCCAGGAACGCTGAACGTTGCATATGGACTTATCTCATACATGCCTAAAATAATCTATTACATTTTATATAATGTTTATCGAAATATTAACCTGAAGCATCATCACGAAGTTTTTCATTTGATTTTACAGGCGACGATGAATAAACTTGTTGACAGTTTCGACGGTTATCACGCTCTACTGTTTTCTCATCTCGTTGAACGTCCTGTGTTTCATTATTGGTATCCGATTCGCTAGAAAAGAAACGATTCAAAATGATACAAAATTATAACATTTTATAACATTATAAATCTATCTACCCACCTTCTTTTTTTATAGACTATAATCCACAGAATGCCTACACATAACAACAATACGCCTATGCATATGGGTACAATAAAATATGTTTCCTTATAAGCAAATATACCACCAGAGTTGTTATCACGAGAGGTGTTAGGTGGCGGCGGAATTCGTTCTTTAATTAAAAATTCAAAATTATAAAATAATTTGAAACAATCCATCATTATACCTCCAGTTAAGGTTGTTGTTGCAAAATTAAATAAACCATTTGATGATCCAGCATCATTTTCAGCTAAAACTTTCAACTGATACCAACTCGCTGGTTCTAAATCTTGTACAATTAGCTTTTCGCCAGCGATACTACTTGATATTAGAGTCCATTTTTGGTCGTAAAGGGTTTTATAACTTATAGCAAAATTTGAAATAGGACAGCCTCCATCAGGCCAATTAAATAAATTAAGATGAAGGGTTGTGGCATTCGTTGTGATAAAATCTTTCTCTTTTGGTAGTTGTGGCGGACCACCTTTCGTACTGACCGTTAAAATAGAGCTCGGACTTCCGTTTCCTACCCTATTGTGTGCTAATACGAAAATGTGGTATATTGTACCACATTGAAGGCCATCATATGTGTAAACCGTATGCTCTGGAGAGATTTCAATTGATGTCCAATCATCAATGTGTTTCTTTGAACTTAATGTGTAACCTAGAATGTAGATGTGGAAACTAATTTCGACATTTTCTAACACGTTCTTCTTTATATTAACATTTAATTGAGGCATAAACGTGCAAAATATTAAACAATCAATAAATAATATTTATATACGAAATAGATTCTTACAAAAGATTAACTAATAACGATATTATCATCGGAATTTTATTACAATTATTTTCAAAATATTTATATTCGAAATATTAAACGAACCATGGAATATAGTGCAATATTAATATTAATTCTTTTTACTAATGCATATAATAGACAAATTTCATTATTTACTACGTATAAAGAAACGACCTTTTTGCAATTGTTTAAACAACAAATATTATTCATATTTCTAAATATGATTGTAATAAACCTTAGATATTACAACCAATCTACATAAATTTTTATAAACGACGTATAAAGTTTCTTATTATTATTATAATTTTTGTTTTATACAATCACATAATAAATTTACTTGACTTAACAAAGCTTTATTCACATTCACAGACGAAATGTGAATCTTATTATATAATCAATTTTTATTTTAATTAATAAACGCTTAAGTAATCTGTAATTACTACCAAAGCAACAATAGATTACTCAAAAATGTTGAATTAATTTAATGCTGCTTAATTTATTTATTTATAGACAAAGTTAATTAACACGTAACGAAGGGAATTCCATTCTTTATTTTCAACATTACTAGATATTTAAAAATTAATTATCTATTTCATTAATATCGATCTACTAAATAGATTCTTAGCATTCTATAATGATAAAAATATTTCTGGTTTTTTATTGACGCGAAATGGGGTATTTTCAGTCTGGATTTAATTGACACATTTAACTAATTTTTTTATTATCATCTGTATTTAGTTTAAAGATTGCAGTCAAACTCGATCTTATTTGAAAATGTTTTCCGAATTGCAACAAATTTAAGGAGAAGCCATCAATTTTTGAGTGTAGTTTTATAACAATTTTATGTCTAGCTCCTTGTAGAAATAAAATTTATTCCTAAAATGTCACGAAATAGCTTAAATTAAAAAATAGTTTAATTTATTAATAGCATTAAATCTATTTAAACTAATTAGGGCAATGACTTTGTTTATAGCTAGACATGTAATTGCAATCAAATGTAAATTAAATTAAACATTTTTCAGAATTAATATGTAATATGATAAATTCCAGGAAAAATATTAATATCTTATTTAATTGACATTTCTAAATGACGGTAATAAATAAAATTTGAAGTAAATTTGTTTGGTAATTCAACGATAAAGATCTGTTGCTATCATTAGGATTTAAGAAGGATAAACGATTTGATTTAGTAACTGATTGCTTAGTTTAACTTTTAAAACAAAGAATAAGTGTTTCATATTACGCAAATTATTCATCTAATAAATAATATATTTTTCCTGTTATTGAATACTGACAATTTATATTTGATAAATTATTATCCCCGATGAAATTTATTTGCAACTCAATAACATAATTTACCTTCAATACATTATTCACTGCGGCATTTATTTTAAATGAAGTTTAAATTACATCTCAACATATGAATATATTGTTCTAGCATTTGTTGTTGTATATAAGTTTAAGCAGCATAACCGATTTTTTCGTTTCAATTCATTGTATAATTTAATGATGATGATTGAAATTGATTTATTAATTATTATGCATTACCAGATTAAATATTTGATAGATTTATAGAAAAATTTGATTTACAAATCGCAATATTTGCATATGTCATACATGTTAATTTATCAAAATTACTTGAAATTTATTTACCATCTAGGAATTGTAGCAATAATTTAAAACAGTTTATTTATATGTAAACATAAATGCAAATGAATTATAATTATTTATCATAATGAAAGGTCAATAAATATGCAAAAAAATTTGTTCAAGTAATAATTATTACTAATATTATTGTTCTTTATTGCTAATCAATGTAAATTATATAATGAAAGTTGTATTGATAAAAAATAAAAGTTTAATTAAGTAACTGTCTGTAAAGCACATGAATTATCTTATTTATTTCGCAATAATGAGATAGAACTTTACTTTTCTGAATAAATTTTCATAAACGTAAAATAAAATATTTTATAAATTGAAAGGCTTTATTGATCAGCTATTTTAATATTATATTTAAACCATATTTTACAAACAGTTATCATTCATGTTCCTGTTTATCTCTGCTTCTATAGTCGTTGCACTTTTATGACAAATTTATAGGCGAAACTGAGGAAAATAGAAAAAACTGTATGTTACGGTATTATATTCCAAAGTCTTTTACTTTTATAAAGATTTTATGAACAATTACAAACAATGAACATTTTATCAATGTTATGTAAACAAAAAAAGTTTTCATTTTATTTAACAATTAAAGATATTTTAAGTTGTAATTAGCCAAGGCAATCTATTAATATAAAACTGAAAAAGAGAGTTTTAAATAATTTCGAGATATTATCAAAAAGCAAAACCAAAATTTGCATTTTGTTTAATTGGCAATTATCTCAAAATAATTTTACAGACTCAATGAATTCTAATTACTCTCTAATTACACTATTGCATTTTTACTTATTTATTAATTTCACTTATTTTTAATTATAACCTCAAATAACATTCAAACTTTATCACATTTAAATTAATTGAAAAATATTTCTCTAATGAAGTTGCTTAAAGACAACAAAGCAACAATTTCAAGATATGTAAAAAATATTCTATTTGATGGTACACAAAGTAATATTAAAATTTGCATTTACGTAACGTGAAATATATTGGGCAAGCCGAAATTATTATTGAAAAGTAAAATTAGCACATTTTGGCTTTTATATTGTTTTGATACCATGTGTTTGGTAACTTTGATCCCATTCAATTAGTTCCACACAATATCGATTCATGAACTAATATAATTATAAATATATTTCAGTGCTGACTGAAATTATTATTAAATAATTCTTTTACTAAATATATTTTTTTTAATTAACGCGATAAAATCATTAATTAAATACTACATGTACACAAACCGACACAAAGATATCAAATTGAATTATTTTTTCATTTAACTGTTAACACGCATATAGATAAATATATATATATATATATATATATATATATATATTATTTAATTAATATTATTTAATTAATATTATTTAATCATCATTTAATTGCAATTTTATTTGCTCTTATTTATACATACGAAATTTTATTGTTTATCTTTTCTTTTGTATAATCGTTCCAACAATACGGTTTTAATTAAATTTGGTTAAATTTTGGTACAAGCAGAACAACAATAAAGAAGTTGTAAATTTATAGTTGAAAGTGTTTTTCATTTACATTTTAAACGAGTTTTAATTAATTTACAATAAAAATATTGAAAAGAAAACGAAATTGTTCTTTGAATTGCGAAATTAGCATGATTGCGCAAATGAAAAATCAACGCCTACATTTAGAAGAATGCAGAAATATTCATTCAGCTAATACGAATATAAATTATCACTTAAAACATGTATACAATTCATATTCCCGTATTATTTATGCAATGATAGCTTTTTCAAGAAAAGAAATAAATATATATTCATATTGGCCATGAATATACTTCGTTAAAATTTGATTAATTGTTATTTATGATAATTTAAATGAACAAAATAGTATGAGAGTGAACATATTTATTGCGTAGAGGTCGAGTTTTAGACAGTTTTTGAATAATTTTGTGTAATTACTTGTCTGTGCATTTATTTGCACACAGAAAATTTTATATAATGTGAAGGCGCTTTGCATAAACTACGTATTTTAAACTTAGTTTTCAATTAACCTTTTCTATACAAGAAACGAAACCTTGTGCTTTATTATATTGTTTGAGAATTTTCTTAGTTATTATATGCGAACCTAGATAGATATGTTTGTAATAAGAAACAAAAATGTGCGCTTGTATAATAATTAAAGTGAATTTTACCAAAGAGAATGTATCATTGAATGAAGGTTATATAAAAGAGAAAAAGTTGAATTGGTTTTGAAAATATCCGGATTATTGTAGCAGTGTGTGACGCAAAATTTGTAAAAAATTGCATAAATCAAGGTATACATTAAATGGCATTGAACATACCCTGTATAATAGCGCCACCGTCTTCGGGTTGCGTCCATCGGAGTCGAATACTTTTGGCAGTGGCATATTGGACCTCTAAAATGGGTGCACTAGGTGGCATTATAACATATAAAGAATATGTTATTTCGTCTTCTCCAAATAAATTTTTTGCTGAACATGTATAGTTTCCTGCTAGCGATTGGTCCGCACCTAATTAAATATTGCAACAACGAATAAAAAGTGGTCAATAAAAACGACTTTTTATAACGATAATAAAAAAGTCAAACATACTATGTATACTTAGATGTCCATCGGAAGTAACCGTGTAAAATGTACTGAAAGTAATCGGCCTTTCTCTATGTATCCATCGTGTTCTCGGTCTTGGATTGCCTACAGCTAAACATGGCAAAAGGACTTTTGATTTAACAGCTTTGTGCAGTATTTGGCTAAATGAAGCAATACGTGATGGAGCTTTGCTATTTGTGGCTTGCGCTACAATTGCAGTCGGTTCGCCTTCTCCAACTCCAGTCGTTGCTGAAACCCAAAATTCATAGAGTTGATGTTCTGCTAAATTTCTAACTTCAAATAAAAGTCCATAAGCGAAACTTGAATCTTCTATTCGAACCATATAACTGGAATGCTTTCCCACACGTCCAGCTTCTCTACCATAAACAGTATAGTGATTTATTCTTCCATTAGGTTTTAATGGCGGCAACCAAGAGATTAAAATTGACTCAGAAGTTAAAGCCGCAGCTTTTATATTAGCAGGAGGTCCTGGAACTAAATAAATAAAAAATTATCATCAACTTCTTCTACAATATAATAATAGTAAGAGTATAATAGTTAATATTGAGCGGTGATGTATGGATAGTTGCATATAATATTTTACTACGCGCTGTCTATAACGGAGAAAGTGACTGTAATGGTAGAATGAAAGGAAATTACAAGTCCTTGTAATTGAATTGTTAACGTTGACATAATTTATAATCTATATTGTTACCATCTTCTTCTGTGGTGCAATAAATCGGTGTGCTAAGAATTCCATCTCCTGCTCCAGTATACGCCAAAACCTTTATTGAATAATTTGTATATTTGTATAGGCCGTGAAGATATGTTTCAGTACTCGGTGTTCGTTTAACTTCTCCTGTTAACGGAATATCAGCTATAAATAATTTAAATTAAATAAATTGATTTTCAAATCATTTTTCTCTTCATATTTATCTTACAATTATCATCTGTTGGAATTGGTCTGTAGTAGATTTTATATCCTTGTATTAAGCCGCCATGATGGATGATTGGTGGTGGAGACCAAGAGATTTTCATACTTTGTGAGGAAATGTGTGAGCAAGATACGTCTTGAGGCGACGCTTCTGGGACTCCTTCCTTTGTTGTACCGACAACAGTTGGCGATTGCGGTCCAACAGATACACTATTAAAAGCACGTATATTTATATCATATCTGGTAAACTTTCGCAAACTAGTTAATTGAACTTTAGTTGTGGCCCAACCCTTAACAGTCAGAGTCTTCGTATTATTTGTAGATTTTCCTTGCTCATTCCACGTTACAATATAACCCAAAAGTTCTCCATTCCACGATTCACGTGGCGGTATAAGCCACGATAATAATAATTCTCCTGCTCCAACAGATTCAATTTGAACATCTTTTGGTGCTTCAGACGGCTCCTCTTCTTGTGTCTTGGCAACAACTTTATCCGAAAAATAACTTTGATCAATTGTATTTGCGGCTAACATACGAATGATGTAAGTTGTTGCTGGATATAGACCGCCAATTAACGCAGATTCTCTGTCACTATCAATAAAAAAACTGTTATTGACAATGTTATTTTAAAATTGTTTACGTTCGTTCTACCTATCGAGCGATTGAATCGCTGGAAGTGTAATATTTTGAACGTGATTATTTTCCCAATCATTTTGACCAATTCCAATTGGTTGGTATTGAACTAAATAACCTATCACCGGACTATTCCCATCAAATGGTATATTCCAAGCTAATTTGACGCTTCTACTTGCAACTTCAACAACTTCTAACGCACCGGGCGGATCTGGACGTTCTTGCACAGCAAGATTAATGACATGTTCACTATGTCCATACGCATTTTCAGCAAGACATTTATAAACTCCAGAATCCTCTCTATCCGACTGACTTATTGTTACTTGAGATTTTAAACCGTTTTCTGTTTTTGTTTCTATTACAGTGAATCTAAAAATAATAAAAAAATACTTTTCTTCTTTATATAAATATTATTTAAAAAAAGATTGTAATTCTTTGCATAAAAAAATAAACTAATTAAAATTGTTTGTTACAGCATTGCAAAAAGCAATTTTTCTTATTTTTTTCTTTTTCTATGCAAAGTTCTAGAATCTAGATAAATAACAAGATATTATTAAATAAGTTCGCATTTATAATCCAACAGGTAGCTAGTACAATATGCTTTTAAAATGTGGATACGACATTATCAAGTTATGCAAATAGAAATGACTGCCAATCAGAATATTTTCAATTACATTGAATGAGACAAATACGAGATAATTCGAAATAAAAGATGAAAAATTGATATTGATGTATTGATTGAATAAAACTTTTATTTCATTAGTAAATCTTTATATATATATATATCTACAATCAGATATTATAAAAGGCATTGTGCTGTAAAATTTACACCTTACTTTAGTAGTCGTAAATTTTATTTTTCTAACATCAGCAACTTATATTGATTGATTTTTTACCGAACGTACTATAGAAAAATTGATTATAAAGGAAGCGGAACATTCTTGCTTTTATATTCTATTTTGTAGTCTCGCGAGTACTATTTCTTTGATTACCTGTAGTTGTTCAGATCCAGTCTATTCCCATCCATAGTCCACATTATTTGAATTGGCGTATCTCCGTAGACGTTGCAAACTAAACTTACCGGTTCTCCACGTTTTGTAGATACATTCTTAGCAGAACTATCAAATCTTGCCGGCTCTAAAAATGCCATCCAACTCATAAATATAAACTTTCTTAATTTGGGATTAAGTAACTTAATTAAATCAAATAAAATTCTAACATTGAAACTTTTTACCATACCATTTACGCCAATGTAGATAACTTTTCCTAAACCGGAGCCAATACCATTAGTTGCTCGGCACAGATAATGTCCTTCATCTTGTGGCCCCACAGCTTCCATCCAAATTGATCCATTTGCAAGTAGAATCATTCGTCCATGTAAGCTGAGTAAAGGTTTATATTCATTCGTTGTTTTACCTGTTTGAATAAGTAATTTATTTCTAATTCAATTCCGATAAATAAATACTACGTAATTATGCAAGTTAATTGTTTTGTACCTTGTCCTTTGAGCCATGTAATTTGAGGATGTGGAAAACCCTTCGCAGCACAATCTACTATAAGTGCATTTCCGAGTAAGACTGACAAATCTTGTGGTTCAATTACCCATTGTGGGGCAACTGTCAGAGGAAATTTATTATTGAAATATAATTTAAAACAAAAAATATCATTTATTCAATCAATACCTTTCACCATTAAATTCGCTGTGTAGTTAGCTCGCGCGGCTGAATTGCTAGCTACGCAAGTATAAGCTCCGCTATGACGTGATGTAACTTCTTTAAAAATAAGCATACTATAAAATTCAGCGGCTCGTTCTTCCACCTTCAATATTGATTAGAAAATATAAACTACTACTCGAAAATTGTTGAGAATAAAATCAATTACCTGTAGCGATGCGGAAATTGGCATATCATCTTTATACCATGTAAAATGAATAGGCATATCACCTGAGGTAACATAACATGTAACCTGAGCCCTTCCACCTTCCTGTAAACTAGCTGGAAAAGAGAATGGCTCTAAAATTGGAGGACTATGTATGATAAGTTGAATATTCCGATGTGTTGTATCTCCATCACGGCTTGTAACAAAACAAGTATAAGTATCGGAATCAGTTACAGGATCTACACGCATTATCGTAATAGACCCTCCTTCATTTAATTTATGTCGTAGATCTGATGGAAGATCTTGACCATGACGTTTCCATCGAACTGCACCAATTGGATATCCTGAATATGGGCAGTGAAGTGTAATGTCAGAACCAGCAACAGCTTTTATAGGTCCAATAGATCGTATAAATGGAGGGCCTATATTAGATGCCATTACTATGATTTTCAACATAAGATGAATAAAACATTACCGTAAATATTAAGCCTAGCTGAGTGCTCTGCTGATCCTAATGAATTCACAGCTCTACAGCTATATAAACCTCCATCATCAACTCGTACGTTCGAGATATTTAAGTGGCTTATTACATCTCCTGAATGGTCAACATATTGACCGATAGCATATCTATTTATATAATCAATCAAAAATTTATTATATACATTATGTATCTTATATTTGGGGAAATAATATTACCGATGGCCTATCGCTATATCGGACAAGGATTCTCCATCAAGAATCCAACGAAATTGCGGTGGAGGCGATCCAGTTGCTGAACATCTTAATGAAACTTGCGGCCCAGGGCGTAACGCTTGTTCAATAAATGTATATTGCAATTCAGGAACGGTATCTATAATAATATTCAATTAGATTCAAAAAGCGTTCAAATCAATTTTCTAAGCAGAGGATTATCGAATAAAAATGGTCTAAGGAAGAAGATGGTTCAGCAAGTAAGTGAAATGAAAAGTGCTTGCAAATAATAGCGAAACCGATGTTGAGTCTCTATATCCGGCAAAACCACAAACTCCAGCCGCAAAGTCAACCTTTAGATAGCACGCCACACGCAGTGAGAAAACCTACCGGAAATGACTTTCAACTTCCGTCAACAATATATCATGTAAACTCACGTTTCCTCTCTTTTCTCATAAAATAATTTTATACTTGAATAAAACTGAATTTGAGACTAGTGCCTTATATAAGAGGATTTCTTCACTGAAGAAAATTAAAGAAAATATCATTAAAAGTTGGGGTGCGATGATAAATCACTCCATTAAAATGTCTTTGCCTAAAGAAGAATCCATAAATACTCTTAACCTAAATTAGTTATTTTTAAGAAAAATTTACATACATACATTGCATCTTATATGACATCATTCAATAAAGAGATGCGCGGTAATTGAATTCTCAACATTCAAAATTCATATCTTAATGCTTTTAAGTAAATTTAATTGTTTTATTAAGAATGAAATAGAAAAATTGAATTATTTATTAAGCTACAACCAGTTATCATTTTTCAATGTATTTTGCTGACAGAATGTTAAATATTATCTTTGCTCTTTTTAATAAACAAATGTTTGAGCTTCTTCCGTTTCAACATCTCGTCACAATTGATAGCTATGCAAAAAGTTCATTACAAAACGATATATTCTTGTTGTTAAGGATAAATAGGAACATTTGTTAACTGAATGTGTATTATGTATATATGTATATATCTGAACAAGAACGGAAAGATGAAACTTTGCTCAAAATTTATATGCTTCTAAACAATGATCTTTCATAATCAATTTGTAAATACGATACATAATTAAAATTTACATTTTATGTATTTAATTAACTCTTCTAGAGCTCGTCTTTACATTTTCTTTATACAAATTTCAAATAGTTTTTTTTTTAATGTTTATTTTAATTTTTATGTTGTAATTAAAATTTATAAAAAAAGTTTTGCTGCAAATGAGTGAAAGATTAAAGTAACTTACCACCGAGACGTAATTCAGCGCTTCCTTGACAGCTTTCCCGGTCATTTCTTACAACACATTGATACATTCCCCGGTCATGGCGAGTAACACCACTAACAGATAAAACAAGATGACTTAATAGCTTGATTCTGGAATTTGCTTCAGGAAGTAAAGGCTCGCCATTTCGAAACCATTGAACTTTTCCAATTGGCGAGCCTGAAACCGTACAATTAAAAATAGCTGTTTCACCGGAGTTAATTACCTGGAATGAAAATCAATTTAGTTTCAACACTTTTATATATGTGTATGGCTATTAAATAAATGAATACTTGTAGTTGTGGCAGGACATGGACGCTTAAGTGAGCTGTTACAGTTAATTGAATATCTAATCTTTTCTCTCCAAAATGATTCGAAACTTTACAAGTCCATCTACCAGCATCTTCAGGCTTTAGTCGCCGAATATGCAAAATATCTTGAAGGGGTTCATAACGCGTTGATGAATGTATATTCTGTAGATGACCATTGATCTCTCTAAACCAACTGGAATAGAAATGATGATTCTATTTAGTAAATCAAATTCAATCAATATGATTGCAGATTGAAGATTAGTTGTTTATTTACGAACATGCTAGATTTCTAATCAAAATGATGCAATGGTATTAATTTAATGTTTGTTAAACTCACTTGAATGTTGGAGGAGGATTTCCCTGTGCTGAGCAAGTAAGATGAATATCCGTATCTCTATCCGCAGACTTAACAGTTTGCACAGTTGGAGCTAATCTAGGAGGCATACTACCTGTCGGCTCTGAAATTACGACACAAGAAAAAGGAATATAAAGAAAATAAAGTATTTTAGTTTTGTTGATTTTTGTTTAGCACAAGGGAGACTAAGAAAAATATTATGAGAAGAAATTGGGTTTCTTACTGTGTGTAAAGTGTTTCATCACTGACCTGTCACTGTTAAAATAGCTGGCGCACTTCGTTTTCTTTCTTGTGTAAGAACATGTAATGTCAGACAAGAATAACGCGCTAAACCATCTTCAGCACGAGCAGATCTGATATGAAGTTCACCCGATCCGTGTGTAACAACAATACGACCACCTATTGTTGAACATTCTTTGTTTAATTTAAAACAAAACGCAAACAAAAAAATAATAATCTAAAAAATATCAAATGGATTTGTTTATTTTAATTAAAAACTAAATCAGGTTGTTGGAATGGAAACAAATTTAGTCATTTTATCACATCCACTTGTATTGTATTCTCTTTTTATTGCATACAACAGAGACCGCAACTTCGTATTCAATTTAAGTTTTTTTTTCTACTTTCCTGTTAAGTCTTACAGACTTTTCTAAAGGTGTAACTTAGTTTACGTTTAGAAATGTTAAAATAAAGGAAAACGAAGGCGAATAAATGGACATAACTAAAATCCTAACAGTATAAAAACTGCTTATTGAATTTTTATTATGTTATATTTTTTATAGCTAGTAAAATAAAATACAATTTAAAAAATGCTGAAAGCATTGACGGCAGCTCAACTTTTTTAATACTTCTGATTCTATATATAATATTTTCTATTAAATTAATTAGGTAATGCATTTGCAAAATATCTCGATTTAGATAGAAATTTAATAATATAATTAAAAGAAGCATTAAACTTATTGCTGAAATTTGATATGAAAATTAAAGTGGCAACTTGTTTAATATAAATTCAACATCAAAGTGATGAGATGCAATTTTATTTTCATTTTTCAGCTAATATTTCATGTTTATGTCTCATTCAATCAAATTTATAAAGTTTCTTGGATCTTCAAACCTATTGGGAAATTTTATTATAAACTGTGACCAAATTTACTTAAACTAAAATTCCCACCTGATATATTTATCAAAGATAAGTCCATAGCAACAAAATTTTATCTCATAGAAAAAAAATTGTGTTTTTTTATATTAATTATCAAGGATGAATGAACTATAATAATAATATAGATAGAGATTATGCAATGAAAATGGTTTTAGCTTACAACTACCCTTCAACATTTTATATCAATACCGAAGCCTCTCTAATCACAAATGTAATGTAATTAGATCCTTTAAATGGATATCGTGTCTCTGATTATAAACTTACCCATATTAGAACCTGGTAACAAAATTGAATCATCTCTAGACCATGAAGTCACACTAACGTGCTCTTTTACAAATGCAGGAATGACACAACTCAAAACTGCTGTATTTCCCGCAAGGACATGTGTGTGATAAACTTGCACTTCATAATGTTGACTTATAACTGAAATAATGAAAATATAATTAAAAACTACATGTATAGAGTGTTTTCACGATTATAGCAGACAACTATCGGGAAAAATTTTCAATCTATTTCAATTCAATATGTTTAACGTAAAAATCGTCAATAGTATTACTAACATGGACACTTTATAACAGTGTAGTAATGGGAAATTTGAGAGACTTCCAAATAAAATCGCTAAGACAATTAAAAAAAATTTAAATTTATTTTTTAATATGCAGTTAAATTTCGCTAAGTCGAATCGCGGAAAGGCAATGAAAATAATTCGAGTAAAAAAATTTAATGCGAATTTGACGCAGAATTTGGACTTTAAATTGGAGATATAGAAAAAATCGACTTATAGAAGAACGAGTTAGGAAAGTTACACTGTAATTTAATAATATTTTGTTGCGTCCACGGATGTAATGGATATTGGCTATTATGAATAGACTTTCATTGTGAAGTTTATTATAACCAAGTTCGACTGTACTTATATTATATTGTCAACATTTATCCTTATTCAAGCATATATGTTGATTTTGTGCAATATATGAAATTCTCTAGGAAGTTTAATATAATCCTATACTAGTTAATTAATTGCAAGTACTTTTTGATGAGGAATAAATGTTTATTTATCTATACACCATATTTATCTAACAAACTTTTATTAAGAAACTGTTTATAAGGAAAACTTTTCAAATAATAACTTTAAGGTTTAATGATTACAATTACATTATACGGAATTAATTTTACTTTCAATAAATTTTTTCTATACAAAAATATTAATTAAATATGAAGTTAAATAACGTTTTAAATAATTTACTTGCAGTATATAAAATTATATAGAATGTATTATCGAATTAGCTTAGTGAAGCTAAAATATATCAAAGCAGCTATTCAATATTGTTTAATATCAAAAATTTTATTTTTAATCTTTGGTTTGACTGCTGTAAAGAAAGAATGTGAGGGTGAATCTGCTTTGATGTATATTGGATTTTATAGAACGGTACTGATACATAAGCTTACTATGTTGTTTGAAAAACCATCAACAATGATACAAATGTGTGATATTCATGTTCGAATGAACATGAATGGAGAAGACTTTAAGAGAGATCGCCAAAGAGATTGATGAAGCTGCGATTGAATGAGACGGTAACACTTTGCTCTCTCTAAAAACACCTCTTCGTTTTATATTTCAAAAACAAATCATAATTAGAATTGCTACATACACATTGTTTCAATATACATTTTGATATAAGTATTTCTTTGGTAGTGTTGTTATGTTGTGTAAATAAATGTAAATTTATTTTACATAATGAATGATATTTCACCGTAACATTCATTTATTCTCAAATGAAGTTTCAAAAATAACACTAAAAGTTAGTATTGTTAAGATTCATGAAAAATTTGTTTAATAAAAAGATGGTATTGCAGATTTTGTTGAAGCGTCAACAACTTTAAATAAGATTAATAGGTTACACACCATCAAGAAATAATAAAGAAACTTTTTAGCTGCTGAACTTTTTCTTTTTAACTAGTTTTGAAATAAATTATAAATTTTATTAAAATCATCAATTGAGTATTTAAAAACAACAAACAACAGCTACTTGATAGAACAACAAATTTAAAAGAATTGCTAGTAAGTTTTACAATTCTTTCAATACATGCACATGTCATATTTATTACTAAAAGTTATCGGTTTTTTGTCTGTACGAAAAATTTTCTTTTGGGAATGAAAAGGTTATATAATATAACTCGGTTAAGACAAACTTTCTTTCAACTTTTGAAGTTTGTATTAAGAATGTACAAAAAATATATTTATAGTTTTTGCATTGTTTTTCTCTAAACTTTCTTTTATGAAATATTTTGGTTGAAAGTAAGCAAAATTAGTCAACATTGTCAATAGAATGTTCATAATTCAAATAACAAATATATGTACATACATATGCCTGTTTGTATATTTATGATATGATTCTATATTTAGATAATATAATTTATCCTATTGAATAGACCATATAATAAGATTTTAGCACAAACTCAATGAGTAATAAACCAATTCATTTATGCTATCAACAAATAAACCACTTGAATTCACGCCAGACGTAATTCACTATAGACTTATCAAAAGAATAAACAAAAGACTTTAAACAAAAATTTTAAAAATCCATTTATTAATCTAGGATTATTTACTCATTTGTTGTTGAATTAAAGTGGTTAAGATGGAACACTTACTTTTAAGTAAATTGCAGAGTCGCTGCGTGGCTTTGGAAAATGGAAAAGTAATTTTTTTTTTAAATTTTATTTACAAATTACATACTTCCTTTCTAAATGCATAAATGTTAAATCATCCCTAAAATCAATCATTCAGTCTCATTTAGAGTGTGAAGTAAAATATTATTTTAAAATACTTTATTCTTATGTTCTAGTTGGAAATTACAGTCAATGACGGTTAATACCAGTTTATCGGGGCAGCTGTCTATTTGGGGCCAAACAGAAAAATCAAACAGAAACCAAATTAAGGTAATATTAGCAATTTACTTCGCTTATCACTGTAAGCAGTAAACTCAATCATAACTATAAAATTAAAAACAATTTTAACCAGCTCGCTGGCGCAGTGGTAGAGACAACTGCTACTGCGCTAGGGGTCCCGGGTTCGATTCCCATGGGGAATGGTTTGGGTGTAAATGTGTTGTCCTTACTATTTTTCGACGGATATTAACAATTATGATTAGTTCAAAGTCTTTATGGTCTAAGATACCGCTATGAATCAAAAAAAAAAAGAACAATTTTTTGCCCAGACTTCAGCAGAAATTTAAACTCATTTTCATGTTGCTTTTCTGCAAAACAAAACTATAATAAGTTGATTCACATAAAATTAATATATATTTATATGTTTATGTATATTTTAATTAACATCAGTATTACTCGGTTATTACGTCATGAAAATCGCAGTCTCTTGAATGACGCGATAAATAAGTTTGATTGGATTTTATTAAACATAAATATGTACTTTTGCATAAATGATAGTAAAGAGTAAAGTCCATTATTTAAATATACTTAAAATGTCATCCGATGGGCATCCGCTTTATGGGGGAAAAATGTACTGTATGTTGACTGTATTCGATTACAATTGGAGCACTTGATGCGTATAAACTTGGAAAGATTTAATTAATATATAATATATATGTTATATACATATCAGCAAGAAAACCGAGAGATTATTATTTTTATACATTATATCAAAACAAAGTATAATAAAACTATGTTGGTGTAAGTGAATGAAGAAGGAAGTGAAATTAGAAAGAAATTCATTTCTTTTAATGAAAAAGTTTTATACGTTTTTAAAAGCTATTGTATATGATGCTATAGAGTTTTATAGCAGCTTAAATTCAAGTAGTTACGATATTTCGAATAAAGAAGAGAAAAAATATAAAGCTCAACTTTCTGTTTGGGGTGGCATCAACACATGCATATTTATATCTCACTTACATCACATTTACACATTTTTTTTATTCATAATTCATCAATTCTTCATAGAGTTGCTTAAAAAATTTAATGTTATAAAAAAAAGGGCTCTTCAAAAATTATATCAACATACATTTAAATATCATCGATTTTATCATCAACTCTTTGCGCTGGCTTTTCAACTACCTTGCAGAATAAAATTTCATTAACAGTGTTTGAATATTTTACAAATAGCTCGAAGCCTGTAATATTTAAGAAAAGTATTTTTTAATGAAACTCTCAATGGATGTGAAAATGCATTATTGTTTGCAAAACAACTTACATTTTGATAAAAAAAATTCCGACAAAACACAACCACTTCAATAACCTCTCACATTCATTTCTATTTTTATTATCATTAAAATGTTTAGTTAATCGATTATTTTTTTATATGAAGATATAGGGAGTTAGGATTGCTATGTCCCAGAGGGTTTTTGGTAATCATTTCAAACTATCAACCCTCAATTGGTATATGCTTGAAAACTAGCTAAATTGAGTTTTAACAGAATTGCGACAATTTGAAATGCAATCGAATAGCTATCAGCTACATTCGATTGAATATGTTCCATTTCTTACGAATATTTTATTCAGATATTTAAGAGGGTGGAAATTACTTGAACCTAAATTACAACGCCATACGTATATACGATACGTGTGTTGTGTTTATTTAGAGGGTCGAATAGATGCCTATATGAGGGTGAATGTCCACTTAAGGGTGAAAAGAATACGGAATCAATTAACGGGGTGAAAGTTGTCACATTTCTATATCAAACTCACCATTATTTCACACATCTTCTTTATGTAAATGTTATAAATACGTAATGAGCTCACATTATTTTAAATTGTTTCTACAGCATGGATTGTTTGCAATTAAACTGCATATAGTAAAAAATGCAAATAAAATTTAATATCATCGTTTATTTATTATTAATGTTAAATATTTTAATTAATTTGTTGTTTTGTAAATATACATTTTGTTATAAATTGTACAGAATAATAATAATAATATTGCAAATTATTATATATGAAATCCACAATAATATACAGATAGTGGTGCTTTATAATCGTTTAGGGTTCAAGGTACAAATAATTTTAGAGTCGCCCCCACATTTTATATTACAAATTACACAATTTTTATGTACGAATTTTATTTTATTGCACATAAATTACTTCCCTCCTTTCTTGCAATTTATTTAATTTTTTTTCAATGTATGTCTAGATTTATTAGTTTATATTTATTTCTTTTATGTAGTACTTAATTGATTTGCCTACTCTATTACAGGCCACTGATAATATATTCAAATCATTAATAAATTTAATATTAGTTTAGATATAATCCGTAGCTAAAGGTCGAAAATTATATATTTTTTTATTTTCATAAACAAAGAGAAAGTTGAAAAACTAAATAGAAAAACACCCAATATATAACAAGATAAATATTTTATTTAATATACACATAAAAGTATTTTATTTCATTTTTATTTTGCAATTTGATCGTAGAGAGAGGGTTTTATTATCATTTTTTTTAAATATACCATCGACAACTTTAGAAGTAATGAAACACGAAGCAGTACATTGATTATACCCTTGCTTCATCAAGTTTCAAAACCCATTAGCTAAATTAAGCAGCTATACATAAAAAAATCTACTCATCTCTTCTATCTTTATGCACATACAATCTCATTATATATAAGCCAGGATTAATGACACTCTCATCTACTGTATATCAATACACTATTAAACAGTATATGTATTTTTTTAATCATATCAGTTATAAATACAGCTACAGCCGCTTGATAGTTCCGTGTGTATATCGGAGCATCCGCCTATTTGGGGCAAATCGTAAAAAACAGAAACTAAATCAAGGAAATCATTTCTATCGTTTATTTGGGATATTATACTGCTTATTCGGGGCGGTGAGTAAACATAATCTTAACTATAAAATTTCTAACAGTTTTACTGTTTTTCGTCCACTTTATCCAGAAATTTAAACTTATTTATCATCAGATAGCTTAATTTACTAATTTACATATTCTTTAAATAATAAAATAGAAAATTTGATTATTTTTATTTATTATGTAATTTGTTGCTTTGTTGGAAAACTAATGTTAAAGAATTGATTCACATAAAATTAATGTATTCTTATATTTTTATGTATATTTTAAGTAACTTCGGTTACTCGGTTATAACGTCATAAAAGTCACAATTTCTTGAATATATATTTCATTATACATAAATATCTATTTTTGTTTGACTAATATTAAAGTGTAAAAGAAAAAGTAATTGTTTAAAAAGTCGGATAGTCGGGTTGCATGGGTAGCCACTTTATTGGGTTAAAATCCCGAGATGGACCGATTAAGCGGCTTTCACTATATCTTTGATATTTCATAAATAAATGCTTTTTCACTATTTGCATGACTGTATTAAAATTGCATTTAATTGCATATAACCTTTGATGAAATTACACATTCGAATGAAGAAGGAATTTTCGTTATAAAGATTTGTAGTTTACTCTAATAGTTAACTGGTGGAATGTTGGGTAACTATTATCAAGCAACATCGATTTACTTATATGCGAATTACATGCAAAAAAGTTAATGTATAAATTTAAATAATTTATATAATTTTTTTATATTTTATAAATTGATATATAATTGATATATAATATAATATTATAATAAACATTTTATATTAACTTGAACTATTTATTTATTCATTAAATTTTATTAACAATAAACATTAAAAAATAATTATTTAAATCTGTAATTCATAATGCGCGATGCTAAGTTTCTACATTATATATAATTTAAATAAATAATTAAATGTTTGGTTGAAATGATTTGAAATTCGTTTCGGTTTCAGTTTGTAATCAAGTATCTAGTTCAATTACAAATCAATTTAATGCTTCATTTACGTCAATTGTTAAATAAATATGAATTTAAAGTTTTATTGTTGCAATACATGAAAACTGCAGAATTCATAATATTATTTTAACAATAATGTTACATTTCATTATTAATTTATACATTTGAATATATTATATAGTTTTTTATATTATCAATCAATCAGTCAAATGAATGGTTATAACATTTATGAAATTCTGATATTTGAAAAACAAATTTCTTTAATATTTTATATTTGATGTTTGACTGGCTTCCATAAATTTCGAAACTTTTGTAAAATAATAAAACTTTATAAGATAATAGAATAAAATTTACTGTATTGATATTAATTTTTGTAACATAAAAATGAGTTAAATTACTCGACCACAAATTTTTGTTCAATCTCACTGTTTAGATATCTCAAATTTGAAATTTATTTTGTAGACTGGAATAGTTTGGCAACAATAGTTTGTTAAAGATAAAAAGTAATTTAGTTTATAATTTGTCTTTGCAATGATTAAATCAATTGAAATTTAGCATTTTTAAATCATTTATTATTTTAATTCATTTATAAGTAGATGTGACAAAAAACTTTTCAATTATATTTAATAATTCATTTTTGTAGTAGTAACTTAAGCCCATTGCAGATTATATGCATCATTTATCATTTCAAGTAAATTCTATTAAAACTTATTTGGAAAGTACATTTTAATTATAAAATTATTCATAAAATTGTTGTTAATTGGTAGGTCATAAGTTACTTTTATTACTTCATACAATTTCAACTTATTTTTCTATTATTTTGTTTTAAGAAAATACCTTGAAAGGTCTTTTATTTACAAAATGTAAATTAGAATTTGTCTGCTCTTACATTATTACAACTTATTTGAAAAATTCAAAATTCTCTTGAGACTGAAGAAACATAGTTTTTCTTCAGCTATCGTTTGCTGAACCTTTATTTGAGAGTTGTTGCTTTTTATCGTTTCCTTTTATCAAGACAATGAGAAAATGTCAACTATTTTGTTGACACAAGCAAAAACTAAAATTATTTTACTTCACTAAATAAAAAATATTAAAAAGTAAAAACTTTATACAATTATATTTCATATATGTACAATGCTAAACTTCAATAAAATCTTAGATAACTTCCTCAAATAGACTAAAAAACATTATAAGAAATCATCTAAACAAATATATATTAAAACAATTTCTTAATAAAATTTATTACGAATAATAGTCAATTATCAATAAACTAGCATTGTGCAACTTTAATTATATGAAAAAAATTATATAAGCAATATTTTGCTATTATTAGATATAAATTGCATAACCATGCATTTATCGAACCTTGAATATTGAAAATAATTGAGCTATTTTACACTATAATTTGTAAAATTTTTCTAATCAATAATCATAAGTGAAAACTTTTATTGTTATACCGTCTGAACTATACCGACAAATTCGACAGGGTTATAGAGGACACCAAAACAAGCATGTTTGTTTAATAGACCAATATCCGAAAATGAGCTGTTTTGGCCCTAGAGCAATTTATTTGAATGCACAATAATTGCACAAAATGTTGATTACAATTTATGATTGCTTGTTTGGGTTGTAGTATTAAATATTTTTGGAATGCCGAGCAACCATCCAGACTCTTATTAAAAGATTTTTTAATGTTCTACATATTAAATTCGAAAATTATCAGTTACCAATAATTGTATTATTATTATTTATCTTAACACCTTCTACCTTTCGGTGTAGGTGTATCAATAATTGTAAAATTTCAAACTGTAGAAAGTCCCGGAATTAAAAAAAAATTCTGTTATTCTAGTATACACGAATATAAATTGTTTTCAAATTTGTAATCCAAAGTTTAGAAAAAAATGTTGTGAGCATAGAAAAATATTGCTTAAATGCCCCATTTACTGAATTTTGGATTACAAATATGAAAACAATTTATCTTTGCTTCAGTCGTGGACGGTAGATAATTTTATACAATTTCTGTGAATTTTCAATTTGTCCAAAATGGCTCAGTTTTGGACAAGGGCATATTAACAAAAAAAATGCTAGTTTTGCTTCCCTCTATAATCTTGCCATGTATTTTTCTGAAAAACCCTGTACAGAATTTATATTAACATTCTAAATCAGCGGTGGGCAAACAGCGGCCCGCGGGCCGCATGCGGCCCTCCATGCAGTGTTATATTAATAAAAACTTTTTATATCTTAATTTTTTGTCGTTCCCAACGTAATTCATAAGTCGTTATTATTATCATTATTATTTCTTATTTTTACTGCCGCCCCTTTTAGTCTCAC